>VICI01003274.1:0-13755 GCA_019593645.1 Akabosia matsudoensis | reverse complement strand
CAAACTAGCATGACGGTCAGAGACAAAATGAATTTTATGCACGGCTCGTGGAAACTTATTTATGGTCATGTGCATTCTGGAAAGAAGAAGGAGAGAAAAAATGCATACTGCATCCCAAAAAAATATTGGTTGATGAGAGATGAGGAGAATGTGCATGGGAAGAATGTGCAAGTGAGATATGCTGTCAGAATTGTGGGCTAAAAAGAATGCATGTTTATCAGTAAGTTAAAAGTAACGCATTTACAAAACTGTAATAGTAGCCATTTAGCGTGTCAAAACACTCTAGATAACAATGCACCGAGTGAAAACATCAATGATGCTTTTAGCCTTGTTACTTCCTTCCTCAAGAGATTTATGCTGACGTCGAGGAAGTAGAGAGAAAGTAATGTTTTGAGAGATACATGTCACAGGGAAATGTTTAAAATTCCAGATGATATTTCACTTGTTATTGTGCGTCTTCCTTTTATTTTTTTGAAAGAGGAAAAACGAGAGTGACGAGGTGTGTGAAGAAGTGCGAGGGAGGAGGAATTTTTTGAACAGAAAAAAAATATGTCGTTTTATAACGGTGATCGAGTTTGTAAATTAACTCGTTCGGGTTCGACTGCTGAGTTTGGTCGGGTAACGGAGAATGTTGACGGTGACGAAGTGGTCAATCCCACGGAGGCTGATCTCTTGAGAACTTATGGAGACGTGGTTCAAGAGCGGATCGGGTTACGGAGCGGGAGCAAACGCAGCAGCAGCAGCAGTGAAGAAAGGGTTCTTGGGCTTCCCAGTCCAGTTTGCATGCGAACGGGTAAAAATGGAAAAAATGTTAATCGCAGTATTACTTGGGATGATAACAGATCAGAAAAGACTGTCATTTTAAGCGCGAGGGATGAGCAATTCTATAAGGTATGCTTATGCTTGGTCGCTAAATGTTTATGGCACTGCTAAAAGTAACTGAATTATTGCTTTGAAAAGGTGGTGGATAGGCTATTCTCTGTTGGCGACCGTGTTGTGATGAAAGGTAGGCTAGGTAAAGTCCTCGAGGTCATCCCGCTGGCTACTGTCAAAGTACGCGACACTGACCCAGACAACACCAAAGGAAATACGGTGATCCCAGACTTGAAGCTGTCACAGATTCGTCCAATTACCGTCCGTTTATTGGAAACTTAAATGAATGAATTTAATTTTTCATTATGTTATAGAAATGAGTTTATTTTTGCAGCACATTTTTCCTGGCGTCATGTTCGAGCTGAGAGGCTGGGTAGGTCATGTAATCGACGTAGAGCGAAAGATAACTTTTAAGCTGGATGATGGCACGTGTGTGAGCATCAACGAGTCGGACAAATCCTATCACAAGCGTCCTAAATTACAGAAAAATAGAATCATATCACAATACCCCTTTGCTCCAGAAATCCGTTATATTCCCTTTCCTGGGATTTACCAAAAATTTAGCCTTGGCGAATTAGAGGTTTTGAGAGAAGAGGAAAAGGAAAGTGTTGCTGGAAGAAGGCTAACCCGATCCCAAGCACAAGCAAACTCGCTGCAACAGCAATCGCCACCAGTATCTCAGAATTCAACAAATACAACCGTCAATACTAACGATTTCATCAGCGGTATCGTCGAATCTGTCCACGTGAGTAATTTATTTGGACTTTCATTCTCGCAAACTTCTGATTTCCATCGTACTCACGGGTAAATGTTGTAGATCGTCAGCGTACAAGTCCGTTGGACTGGAAGATTGCCAGGTTACTTAATTAAACCGGAAGACGAAAAAGAAGTTTTGGATTCAATCCCTGGGTGTTTTATCCGCTCACCGGAAGACATAAGCAAACTTCGACCAACGTACATCAACACTTCCACATACTTTGATAAAAAGGGACTTTGTGTACTCCACCACGAAATCAAGACAAACGAGCAAATACTCATTCCCGAGAAAAAGTGGAGCCAAGCGTTATTCAGTGTTTCCAGCTCTGGTTTCAGCAGCGATATCTTCAATTTACAAATGATCACACTGGCGGACAAGGAAAACCAACAAGAACAACAAGAGCAACAGCAAATGATCAAGAAAAAACGCCAAGAAAAAGTATGATAAGATTTATATCGCATCCAATTTCATTTAACTTTCACGCGAAAATCCGTTTTTCTTGTGTAGACCCACAGGAACAAGATCGTCGACGGTAGAACCCGTGCAATAATCGTGTACAAACATTTCGTCCGTCACATGTACAAAGTTTCCTTCGACAACGATCTCAGGTTTTCTTACTACCATTACGGAACGGAATTAGAACCTGTAGCGATAGATTCACGGAAAATTGGTGGATCTGCACATCCCCATTTATTCGTAGTGCCAAAGGATGATAGTGACATGTACGGGAAATGTGACTATGGAGTAGTCGTCGACACTACAAACAAAAGTAATGTTAACTTACCGCTGTGATTACTTGTCGTGTTAATTTCTACAAGAATTCAATTCGTTTTTTTTTTCACGCAGATAAGTTGGTTGTAGACTGGCTAAAAATTGAAAATAATGTAGGTCACCTTGTATCACGGAGTTTTAAAGTGTCTTCTGATGAAATATCAAGTCACCCCACATTCAGTAGCCTACGAGTAGGCCGAGCTGTTGTTAGGCACAAAGATTACATGCCTAGTGATGCCGGAAATTTCTGCTTTGGGACTATCATAGCCGTAGACCGTTTCGCTTTGGGCCAGGTTAGCAACATGCTGAATGCATTGATTGCTTTTTGTTTCTCTTGTCGAGAGGAAAATGACATAATAATGACGTGTTTTTGTCATATGTGTTAGGTCAGAGTTTACTGTGCAATTGAGCGGGACATGATCGAGTTGTGGCCGCACATGATTGATCTGTTTTCTGGAATGTCTACGAAGGAGCAGCTAGAGTGCCAGCTCATAGGCACTCGCCTTCAGGACCAGTCGCCATAAAAGAATTTAGTTTTAGTTGTCGCGTGTACGGCTGTATGAATGAAAGTGCATGAGAGAATCTTATTACGCTGGTGTAAATATGTATTGGTCAACCTGTTTCGTATTCAGGGAAGAATCTTTTATCAAGACTAAATCTTTGTTGGCAATCCTAAAACCTCATTAAATAAGCCGCGCAACCAGTCCCAGACCTTAGGTATGAAAACCAATTAAGTATTTACAACGTACACACAAACATTTAACCTAATTGGAGTGGCCAGTGGCCTTTTTTCCCTAGTTATTCTTAGATGCTAAAGTTGAGCGTAACTTGTCCCTGCCAACGCATTAGTCATTTGAAAGTTTTCGCTGCTTGTCCGATTGTGTCCTTGCTGACTTAAACTTTTGTTTATGTATTTAATTCGAAAACAAAAACCGTCAATAAAACTTTTGTTATGAATGTATGAAAACCTTTTCCTTTTAATATTTCTCCGGTATTATTGCAAACCGTTTTATTTCATTATCGCTCATCTCTGCGCCCGTGCCAAAAACCGACAAATTACTTTATGACTTTCATTGTGTCCTGATGTCGCGCGTTGCAAGTTTCTCCTATTTACCAGGCTTAAAGATTTCTCAAACTTTTCTAACCCTTTAAGCCTAATTTGCTCTCACTAATCCTCTTGCACAGGTATGCTATTAATAACCTCGTCATTACATAATGTAATCCACTATATAAGCTTCTCTCTCTAGAGACAGCCATCATCAGTCGGCTTCAACTCATCATTCTACCACAAGCACAGCCTCTTTGCGAAATCATAATGGGTCGGTTCAACTTTTATCCGATTCTTTTACTTTTCCCAATTCTGTTCGCGTCTTTCGCAGTAAGTGACGAAGCAAAAGAGAAGGAATCCTCAAACGCACGGGAAGCGAAACAACTTCGGATGTTCCATGGCCCGGAAAATTCTCGTGTACAGTTTTCTCAAGTTCCGTTTTACCCCCGTGACCCAATGGAGATCCACTCTCAGTCACAGAATCGTTTCTACATGTCACAAGCCCCGATTCAGTACCCGTACACATCGTTTAGTTCAAACTCGCCAATGTTCCAATACCAGTCCCAGCAAACGCCAGCAGTGTTTCCGTATCCAAACGCGAATCCCCAAGTGTTAAATTACGTGCCAGTGAGTAACCCATACAACCACCTCAGCTCAGCCGCACCGCCATTTTTCTACCAAACATTTGATCCGTATATGCTCATGATGGGCGTTCAAAATCAAGGGAATACGCAAGGAAACAAGTACCAAGGGTCCTTAGTGCCTCAGAACTCACAGCAACTGCAGTCCATTCTCGCGCAACCTGGTAACCCACAATTCCTGTCGTCATCAGCACAAGGAGCCACGCCTTTCTTCCCAAGCGGAATGACTGGCGGTGGTAATAAGCAGCCTAATAGACCTGGCAACTTATTGTCTAGCCTTTCTGCGTCGTCTCAAATCGACCCCCCATCAACTTCCTCATCACAGTCATCACCTGAACCAAGCAGCAACATGATATTCCCATCGTCTGATTCCTCGCCTCAGACATTCTCAACTTCATCGACAATCTCATCACTCCTCGCAAACCTTTCCCCAGACGGCCAAAAGCTACTGTCGTCTCTACTCTCGTCCCACTCAAACTTTCCATCATCATCAAAAACCCGCAACACGAAGAGCGCAAACGTGCACGAGATATTCACAAGTCCACCACCAAAAGCTATCATGATGACATCCATGGACCTTCTGGAGGCATCATCATTCCAGATGAGTCCAAAGAAGTCGGTTATGTTACCAAATGGCCTCATGCGGAACAACATGCCCGTGTACCAAACGCGGAACATAAGCCAAGCGGATTTCCCCGGCGGTCTCGATCTAAACATCCCTCCAGCAACAATGCCCATTAAAGAAGACAACGAAGACTTTCCCAACTTAGAAGACAACTGCGAGGACTGCATAACAGTGCACGAATCCAATGAAATACCATCGTCCTACATTTCGGAGCCGATAGTTGAAGGTTCTCATGTTTCCTCCCCAACGTCCGACATGATCCAAGCTGTAATTCAAAAGACGAAGAAGGAATCCCATAATGCCCATCAAGAACAAGACACTCCAGTCAAGGCGCACAATTTTCCAGAACCTGATGAACTGAGCTTCCAGGACTTGTCTATTGACGCAGACCCGATACCATTGTTCGTAACTGGGGATGACGAAGACGACACATTTGGTCAGAAAGACACAAGTATCCCGGAGGCCGTGAAGAAACGTGTTTACCAATGTCCTCAGTCAAGGGACCTAAGGTTACTCAACGCTGCCGAGATATTTTCTGATCCGCTTAAGTGTGACCAGTTCTTCTACTGCAAGTGGGGACGTGCATATGTCTTCAAGTGTCCTCCAAACACTGCTTTCAACGTTTACTCCAAAGCGTGTGAACATGACGAAGACTTTGTGTGTGCAAACACGATTAAGAAAAAGTAACAGTTTTAACTTATCGCATTCTAACTTATTAAAACTCAATTGTATTTCTACGTCATAGTTTCTAAAATGTATTCTAGTAATATTTCCCGTAATAATAAATATTTATGGATAATATGTTTACGTCTTTAGAATAAAATTTCAGTGCAAAATGTTATAAACACCAACTCTTTACTAAAAAATTATTTGTCTTCTACTCATTCAGCGACATATATAGCAAAATTTAAAGTAAAACACGCAAAATAAAATGCTAAGATCAGCTCTTCCATTTCCTCCAGGTACCGAGGGCGAAGATGACGGTGCATCTAAAGCTATCACGGTCTTACCAGCGAGTGAGCGATCCCTCTCAATTATACCCTCGGAGAAAACCCAGGACACACATAATAATAATAACAACAATATTACCAACAACAACTCGCTTATCGTCTGCCCGATTCATAAAACACCAAGGAACAACTGCCCATGCCTAAAAAATATATACGAGGACGATGAAGTGTGTAGAATCAACGAATCCCATCAGTTGGAGTTTGGCATAGTTGGAAAGCTCCGAGACAGCGACCCAGACTCTGAGCTCAAAATATTCTGGACCTTGGGTCAACGAGTAGTGGAGGAACGCATCAACCCAGACAACGATCTCTCCTTCTCTCATGTCCGGTTACTTGACCGAAAAGTCAACGAAGGGGACCTCATCCACGTTAACCAGAAGAGGGGTAATGTCGTCGGTGTCTCATGGACTTGTCATGCCCAAGTACTCCAAAATGGCATGACTTTGGTGAATATACCATGTGAAAATCTACAACCTCTAGTTCCATACCAGAGAAATCAAAAGCTGGAGTATAATAACTGGATAGGAACAATATTAAACGTAAAATTGGAGGCAACTGTGATGTTCACGAGTATCCGTAAAACGGGAACCATCGACTGCTCGCTTCTCCCGTCTTCCATATCGGATGTATACCAGGGTAAAAAGATAAGCCTGAAGATTGAAAAATACCTGGATGCGCATCTTCGTTTAATAGACGATTCCAGCTCACCTGCAGAACTGTTTAAAAATGAGCTCGTTATCGAAAGTGTTGTTCTCTTTGTAAATGTACTTGAGGTTGAAGTACTCTGGCACGGTAAGCTTTCAGAGAACTCAGGGATCGAGCGACCGCCCCCAACATTCTTATCGAAAGGGAACTTAAAGAAATATGGTCGTGTGTTGGGGACCATGAATGACATGGACTGGGAAAATTGCGAGAATATAAGCCAGTTAACGTTTCAGTACAGGGCTAATGAACAGGACATGGTAGTTCACAATGGGGGTGGAATTGAAGAGTTCCTTAAGAAGAGATATTTCCCAGAGAAGCAGATAACAACAAGCACGTACAACTTCACAAGCGTTACAGACATGCACCAGGGTGGTAACGTTTTATGCACTACAGTTAACTACAACATAAAAGTGCTGAGAATTAGCAGAATGCTTACAGTGAAATGGATGGTAAGTTTTTGACAAGAGCAAAATGTGATGTGAAGACCATCACGTATATTTAATATCAAGAACGATTAGCGAACATCACAGATTTCATTTAATGCATAACTATACAGAGTGGAAAAATTGACGTGATTCCGGCTTGTACTGTAACAACGAAACATTCTTACAACGCCCCGTTATATCAACTAGTTCAGAAGCCTGTCTCCCTGCAAAACTTTTCCCCGGACGTATACGGCGTAACCTTATGTCGTGATCCAGATGAATTAGTCGAAGTTCAATGGATGAAGAGAGAACCCTGCTGCTGTAACACAAAATCAGCCTCAGAATTTATTCCTGGTGAGCTATCTCCCACCCCAATCGCTTCCATTGAGCCCCACTTCATGTACGGCACCATAACCGCTCGCGAAATTGTGAAAAGGTCCGCAACATGTCGAGTTCCTGCAACAATGTTCACAAGCGGATGGGTACACAGAATTACACCCCAGGGGGTAGTAATCGTGTATAGTGTAAACATTAATAAGGAGCTCGAGCTGTACCCAGTAGATGTTGAAGCAACAGGGATCAAAGTTAACAGCTCGATATCCGCTCAGATAGCCAAGTCCTCGAATAAGCTAATTCGCACTCATGGGCTGGCGATGCTCCGAAACGCTCAAAAGATATTCATGACAAACTTGTCGGTACTGACAGGATCCAACTACCCTGACCATTTCACCTTACTGGATAAAGCCCCAGAAACACACATGTTTTACAGTAACGTGTTTTCAGTTCGTTCGGAAAGTCCGTGGAGAAGAGCAACAAGGAACGACCAGGTGTACCTCACCACCAGAATGAACAAAGACGTCGGAACAGTTTGGGTGAAAGCATTCAGGGACAGACTAGACTTGTTCTCTGTCCTTATGGCCGCTCCGTCTGGTACACCTTACGAGGGTGGGGTGTTCCTCATGGATGTGCAATTGATTCCAGCATACCCTCACAAGCCTCCAAACGTGTATGTTTACACTGGAGTTGGACGAATCCAACAAGGACTCCAAGACCTTACGCTTGAACCTTCAATTTCAGCTCCGTACAGTTTAATGGAGTCCCTAGTCGCATTGAAAGACATTCTTTTCATAAACCAAAGGCCGCGCACTGTACCCTCAAGCGCAGATAGCTACCAACGAACTCTCGCAATGGAAGAAGAAGAACGTCGGCTCAACGCGAAAATAATTTTGGATGTGTTAGACATGAACTTCTTGAACGTGCTCAACCCACCCCGTCTTTGGGCCACTGAAATAGTCAACTATTTTCTCATGTCGTTCACTCGCACAAAACAGCGGTTGCATCAACTCCTCGACAGCAGCTGTACTAGCGATCTCTCGATAAACCACCACCGATATCCATTAACCCCAGTACCTCCAGGACTTACCCAGAGCATATTGCAACGACTAAACCGTTTCGAAGAACTTATTGACAACTCGTCATACTAAATTGCAACGTAAAGAAATCGTCCCTTTTTTCATATTTATTCAAATTACGATGTTTTTGGTTCGTTTATTCGAGGAAAAAAAAGAAGAATTATTCTGTAATGACGTTCACCCAACCGTAGAAATAAAAATAATAACAGACTGGAATAACAAGTCATGAATCACATATCCAATTTACGTATGCATTTTAGCCAGAAGCAGTTTCATCCTGGGTTTTTTATACAAAAAATGTAACATTTTCTCTCTTTCTTTTTTTCCTCCATTCCCAACTTTCTCTTTTTAGCTCTCAATACTCTCTCTGTCCACTTAGAGTTGATCTCTTTTCACTTTGATCAGTAAGTACTACGTACATCTCAGAAAATTGAATAAGTCGATCCCACATATGCGATCACTTTGATTATCATAATGACAAGAAAAATACATACATACCCCTTTTTTTTGTAAGCTCGCCAGATTTTTTTTTTTTTTTTTTTTTTCTCTCCTTTTTATTTCAAGTATCTGCCTTTTTTTTATACAAGAGGGTGAAGATCCTACTGTTCTGACTTTAAACGCAAACTTGTTCGTAACATTTTTTTTCCTGTTGCGTTTTTTCCCTCTATTGTTCACGAGAAAATATTACCAATCTGGTTGAATTTGTATCTTTTGTGTTCCACCATGATTGACATGACCAGAAAGAACAAATACTAGGCGATCGATGCACACACGAGAAAAAATATGTCGCCTGCAGGTTTTTTGAATACTCACTTGAATAATTCATCCAAAGCCACTCAATATTAGATTGATTCGTCATTCAGTTTGTTTGACCATCCCGGTCATTATCGTAATAACGTATCAGTTTACACGTAAATAATCAAGTATCGTCCCTGTAATTACTTTACAATCTAAACCAGATTAATCAAACGACGACGGGATGAAAAAAAAACTCTTTTCTACGTTCACGTATTCAGACTGTAATTTTGGATAGCTTCTCTCTCACTATCATGTTCTCTCCCTAAGAGTTATTTATGGAATTATCTGTTGTTACGTTAATCTCACACACATCAAAGCGCACTATTCCTTCGATTCATCGTGTCCAGCAGTAAATTTTCCTCTAGGATTTACGACCATCTAAAATTCCTATTTTATTTTCGAGATCGGACAAGTGACAAAAGTACAGAAAATAATCCTCGCGAATAAATAACTCTACGTGCACAAATGACACTCCTTCCGAACAAAAAAAAAAGTCTTCACTTGCATTGCAGGAGTAGTAGTGTAGTAGCATCAGAGCCGAAATAATCCAACCCACTTGACTAATCCCCCTCCGCCAATTTCTCACGTTACAGTAAACATTGATGAGTGTAAGCATCATAATCAGAGCCGTACATTTCAAGCTCTTGTGTCCATCGCCGCCGTATTGATTTGTGTCTTGTTCTCCATGTGTGTGTATCTACATGAACACCCTAACATGTATGAAAAGAGAGCTCCGGCTATAAATAATTGAATAAAATCTTTAACTGCTGGACATAAAATTTTTTAGATCCTTTTTCCCAATATACAATTCAATTTTCGTGAACATGATGACCGCGCTATTGTTCATTTACTTCCGATAGCACAATGCACACGTGAAAAATACGGAAACAACCAACTGAACCGTCCGTTCACTTCCGATTTAAAAAATAAAATGGAAAAACTTTATTGTGAAACTTGATCAAAACACTTTTTACTGTCTTCCAATCGAATTCACTAATTTGATATTTTAGCTTGATAAAATTTATGTGCATAAAGGGAAAAAGGGTTTTTTCCCATCACAATGTTTCAAGTGTAAAAATTTCAATTGTACTAAAAAGCGGAAAATCCGATCAAAAGCGGAAGTTTTTTTAATATAAAAAAATCTAAAATCCCAAAGAAAATACAAAAAGTGAAAGGTGTACGGATAGAAAAAACAAACGCTAAACAAAACAAGTGTTCATGATGAACCTGTTTTTTCGTATCACAGCTGCAGGTTCTTAAATTTTTGTCCAGACTTGTCACGAATCCAAACAAAAAATATAATCCTTTACATCATAAAAGAGAATCCTAACCAAACATCATAAAAAATATACTCTCCTGAGCAGCGCTTTTTTAGCAACAACATGACTTTGCCTGAGCACACCGGTGACATCCAAACAATAAAAAAAAGTAGCATCCCCCACGCACATGATATACAACACAGCTCAATTTCGGAAAATAAAATCTGTGGAAAAAAAAAATCACGTAAATACGCATAAAATCCTAAACGCATCCTGTGCAAACAAACACACAAAAAAAGGGAATAAAAAACCACACGACATATCGGACACAATTTTAGTTTAAAAGCCCGAAGAGTACATCTCTTGATCTGTTGAGTCGGTAATCCCATGATTCAATGTCCGCGCTACTGATCACAAACCATCACCAACCACGGTCACCGCCATGTTGCATTGACAAGTAAAGAATTTTCTCCAATTTCACTTTTTTCTCGTTTTTTATTAATAAACGTAGCAGGACGAACAACAACAAAAAAATAAGTAGATATTCCTCTTTTTAAACCCTAAGAGGACGACTTATTGCTACTGACAGGTTCGTTCGACATGCTAGCAAACAGATACACACGCAAAGTCCCTAGACAATTGTGTATAGGTTATGCGGACCGCAAAAACACTGGTCATTCCACAGTGTCATGTTCAATTTATTTACCCCTGACGAGCGGAAAATGTTACTGTTTATATAAAGTAAAAAAAAGTAAATAATAATAAAAAAAATTGAACGCAAATTGGAATTTTTTCTTCTTTCTTTTCTCTATTTTCTTTTTTTGAGAGAAAGTTTTGATGGAACCATGCCGTGTTGCTTTTTTTTTGTGTGACGCTACGTCTTCCGCTTTTGTATGGAATAGAAGAGAGGAAGAGAAAAAAAAAACCGAAAAAAAAAAATCTGTGGTAGTTGGTGTTGGCCCGTGCTGGTTATTTGTCGTTGTAAATGTACGCTCAGCAGGATAGCTGGAACGCGATATTTAAGTTAACATGCATCCAGACTTGTGCATACCGTAAATGGATTTTTGATGAGACGGAAATCAAGTAGTGTCTGTCTGTCGATATACGTGTACCCGTACAAAACACTTGTTCCGCTCACACATTTTTTTTTTCTCTTCATCCCCTCTAAGTAATCCCTACGCACCAATTTAGTGAGTAAATATCATACGATAAGAGTAAAATATTCCAAATATTTTCGTAAAAAAAGTATTTCGTTTTTTAAGGAATATTTACTGAAATAGATTTTTTTCCCTGGATCATGGATTGAGGATTGCGATCGGGGGGAAAGTAAATTGGATGAGAAGAGATGGAGGGATAAGGTCGTAATCTTGAAGGTGTTTCGTTCGAAGAGTAGCTCATCCGCTAAATAATTAATCAACAGAATTTTTTCCCCAATTACCAATTTTTTAATTGCATTTTTTATCCTAACAGCAAATTGCATTTTTTTCTGTTCATTTTTAGCATGCTGCAAGCAAAAAGGAGAGAGAGAAAAAAACTGTCACTTAGTTTTTATTCAATTAACGGTAGTCAGACAGACTGAGCAATTAAAACTTAGAAATAAAAGCACGTAATCAGTCATGCATTCCGAAAAAAAGCAAGCACCACATCTTTCAGCATCCAAAAAAGCTTACATTTCACGCTATTCCGATTCAGAACCAGATTGTTCCAAAAATTGACACATTTTGTAAATTGAGACAATTAGTAAAAAAAAGAGNCAGATTGTTCCAAAAATTGACACATTTTGTAAATTGAGACAATTAGTAAAAAAAAGAGCGAAACATTTTCCCTACCAAAATTACAGGTTCAACTAACTGTCTGTATTGTGTATACAATCGCTTCGATTTAAGTTTGTCACTTGTCAGGAGTCTCATCCCTTCTTCTAGCTACTTGTCTCTAAAATCTGCTGTAGATCCATCACTCCAGCCCGTTTTTTATCCTTTCCACACTAATTCATTTTTCAAACACTTTCCTTTTTGTGCCGAGCTTTTTTTTATCGCTTTCCTCTGTTTCTGCTTGAGCCCGTAGTGTGTCTATTCTCTTCCACGATTAGTAAAAAGCCAGAATAATTAAGGATAATTACAATAATCAGTCATTCGATTCTTTTTCTCTGTTTTCACTCTATTTTTTTCTGCTCACCGCTATCACGCCACTCCGAAGCGTACGTCTTCCTTTTACTGACAAAATACAGCAGAAGAGAAAGCAGCTCAGCATCTTGACTTTTCTCTCTCTCTCTCTCTATTTCTCCCTCTTTTTTTGACTCTGACTGATTACCCGACAGTACACAATACCCCATCAATTAACAAATTTACATTTTGAAGCACACATAAAGCTACGCAATAGCGTCAGTATTTAAAGCTTTCAAGTAATTAACGAAATTGCCTCATTCGCTGAGCATATCGGCGTCGTCACGCAGTCTGCCTGTATTTCGTGTATTGTTCTCGTCTCTCCCAACTCTGGTGGAGAAAAGAAATTGAGTTATTAACCAGTTCATTACAAAAAGTCAGTAAAAGCATGTAAAAACAAAAGGAGAAGTAAACAGGCACGCTTATCACGATGTATCTCCTTGTGTTCAGGATAAGCACATCCGTTGACTTGCCTGGTTGCTCCTACTCGCCTTCCCCGTGATCTGGTTTCTTTCATCTACTCCAAGTTCAAAGTCACCCGAACAACTTGACTTATCAGAATTCACGATTATGTGCTTACTTAATTACGCCATTTCACGTTATTCGCTTTTGTCCTTTGTCCATTTTTCACTTAACCACGATGTCATCAAGTTTCCTTTTAAACGACAATATTGCCGACGACTTGTTCTCAACCCGCCAGCTCCAGCAACAACAAAAGCACATAACAATTATTACGTTCGTTCACAACTTTCCTTTCTCTCCGTCTCTCTCCCATAAAACCTTTTCCTCCTCCTGGAGAAAATCCGTAAAAGCCTCAAAGTCAAATCCCATTTCCGCCTCAAGAAAATTATCCATCCTTCTTTTTTTACAACTAGCGCCCGTCTTTTTCATTTAACTATTCAATTCCGAGGAAGCCCGTTAAACATATCTGTCTGCGAGCGTTTTGATTAATAAAATTCCTACTCAGCATTTTACAGCTCCATACAGTTAGCAATGTCACATCCCAGCTCATCATAAAATTAGGTGATTTTCATCAAAGCCCATCATCACACAAGACAGTATACTGTGCACACTCATAACTAATTTGGAACTCCTTTTCCTACCCGTCCTATTGTCATTTTTTCCGTTCCTCTTGTAATGATTCTCATCAAATCAGATAATCTCTCTTGTAAACAGCATAAAAAACAAAACTCACGTATAAGAAAATGAGTTTTTTTATACCTAATGAAAAGGGCTTCACTACTGCTCGCGTAAACTCATCGCGCATAT
>VICI01003273.1:0-13759 GCA_019593645.1 Akabosia matsudoensis | reverse complement strand
AACTAGAAGGGAGTTTTAAAGGGATAATTATTTTGCAAGTAGTGAAGAAGAAAAGTAGAAATTGTAGTAGTAACTCTTGACTTGGTGGTGATGTTGGTTGGCAGTTTGTTGTTTTTCTCGCACTCTGCTACGATATTTATTTGTTGTGCAGATGCTCATATTACTTCCCGTTACAAAACTCTCTGCACCCATTTGAGATTTTTTTTTTCACATAAGTATTTGTTTCCATTTTAGATAGATTTTTTTCTGGGGAGTGAAAATAGTTGTGAAACGTTTTTCAAAAAGAAATACACACAACTGTTCGAAGTGCGGAGGAGGAGAACGAGAGAGAGGTAACCAAATGAGAGGGTTCTGTAGGGTTGATGATAGGAAAATTGCGGAAAAGCACTGGCAACAAATTTTAAAAAAGGTAATATTATTATGTATGAAAATATATGAACGTTTCGTGCCGCACACAAACTGCAGGGTAAAAAGTTTTTTGGAGACCGATTTTCCACTCCTCGTTTCCCGTCGTTTCACTCTTCTTTATGAATCTGTAATTAAAAACTTGTACATATTTACGATAATTACTGGTGTCGGGCCCATGTGCTGCCTATGTTTGACTTGAAACTAGGGGCTCTACACGGATCCTGCACTGAAGCATGATCTCGCGATGCCACCTCCGCTTTGACTCAAGTGAAGAATATGTATTCTGGACGTTGTTTGGCGAGAACGGCTACACACACGCTACTTTCAACCCTTTTCTCCTTTACTTTCTTCTTTGCCAGCCTGCTCGTCATCATCAAAAGCATCTCTCTCCTTCCATCAGCACACTTTGGTCGTATATATCCAAAAAAGGTCGTTATGAGAATACGTATGAGGGTTTAAAGTGGTCCACACTTCATACCACGACCATCACTTTTCCCCAGATTCCTCCTCACTTTCTCCCTCAGCAACGCTACAGCCGTAGCTCGTTCCAGGGCATATATTTCAAAGGAAAAAGCAATAAGACGAACTTAGACAAAATGCATGCATCACACCGCACCACCTTCAAACATAAACGCGACAAACCATCACATCACTGACTGCATCAGTATTAGCGCATTAAACGACCTTTTCCACACTATACCGCTTTATTTTTACACATTCTCTAGAATAATTTTTTTTGTGTGTATATTATGCGCGGGACGTGGTGCTCCTGCTAATTTTGTCTGTCTCTCTTTCCGGAAACAATTGCAGTTATGGACATTTGCAGTTGTTCGTATTATTAGCGTATTTGTTACATTAAAGGGTTGAGAAAAATTACAAATTTATTTACCATGGAAGGAAAAACATTGACAACGTACAAACAGAGCAATAATCATAACATTCCTGATGGAAAATAAACTCTGATTGTTATTCAGTGCTGAATGGCAGAAGGCTTCATCACAGTCAATCTTATAATTTCATTTTAAGCGAGTATGATGATGAAAATGAAAGAAAAAGGTGAAAAATTGATACTTTCCTGCAGAGTAACGACATTTCTGTGTAAATGTTGTGGCCAGTAGACACCCGCTTTAGTGGAATAGTTATTAAAGTGTTACCATTGGACGTATAAATACCCGAGTAGAATTTTTATTATGGTCCAGCCACTCAGACAAAAAGTCGTTTGTAGGAAAATATGGTCATCTAAATCTCCTTGATTCACATTAATTGGTATAATTCTGTTGGTTTTCTCATCTGCAAAATATCATACGACTGCTACTCGCAGAGCAGACTGTGCTTTTGTTTGGATTATAGAAATTTACGATTGGTTTGTGTGTTTTTCAGAGTTGTTTGCTTTTTAGTCAGTTATCTTTGCTCGTTATTTGTGTTGATTACAGAATATTTCTCTCTCTCTCTCTCAAAAAAGTTTTGTAACATGTGTAGCGTACTGCTGGCTTTTCCAAAGCTTATTGCTTAGGAGTTTCCTCTCTCTCTCATTTTCTATTTTATATGGATTAGGACGATATTGATGATGCTTTAAATGAGCTTTTCTGCATAATTTTGTTGAAAACACAAACTGTTCAGGGTATGCCGAGAAAAATATCATGACAATCAAAACGACATATTAAAATACATTTTATAGTCACGAGGATAGCCCCTATAAAAAGTTGATTTCTAATTCGTGTTGCCCCAAAATTGCCACTATCACACTGCTGCTGGTTGCTGTTTCTGTTTTTTATTAATTTATGTGTGACTAATATTAAAAAGGAAAATTCAACAGTGGTCCAACAAGGATTGCCCATCTTTTACAATTTTCTCTTGAGCATCTCATCTCAACCGGAAATCGTTTGGGATCCAAAACATGACTGTTTCAGTCCAAGCGAGCAAATAAATATAAACTTTGTGTGAAATAAAAACAAGTTTTGAAGTCACGCTAGTCTCTAAACGTAGTATAAAACAGAGGTGGGGGTTAGGAGAAGGAGTGAAAAACCTACGAAATGAAGCAGACCAGGAAACAATTTTAAAAGAAGAAAACTGATACCTTTTTTGCTTCCTTTAACTCTCTTTCTCATCTTATTTTGCTGAGTCACACTCAGCCGCCAGTATGATACAAAGAATATGTTTTGTCATCAACACAAGCAAACCTAAATCCAACCGCTTTTCCGGTACAATTACGCGTCCAACATGGCAGTTTTGGGGGTACCTGACTACCAAGATGGCATAGTGAAAGATGCGATACGGCAGTAGAATTGAAATCCGCATTTTATTCTTAAAACTTTCGAGTACGAACATATTAGTCTCCAGAAACCCAAAAATATAGTTCTATAGACAATGCCAGTGACGACGACAACTGGTTTTCTTCCCTGAAATTGCCACCTTTTTACCTGACTTAACTTTGTACGACATAATGTCCGTGTATAAAACAAGACAAGACTTCGCTCTTTTTTTTCTCTTGCACTACACCACATTTCTCTTACACGCTGACAAAATAAAAGACATAAAAAAGACAAGGAGAAAGTTTTTGGATTGTATATTGTACAGATTGCAGGTGTTGTTGTTTTCTCTTTCTGTTATTTGTTGTTTTTCTTTGGGAAGATTTTTGAGCCAGGAAAAACAAGCTACATTAAATGTACATGCTTTCCTAAACACGCATATCCATCTAAAAAGAAACTAGCTTTGATTTCCTCTCCAGGTTTACATTTTAAGTTTTTAGCTTTGATAAGAAATGGAGTGACTGTGAACACCCCAGAAAAAGACCGCATCAGTGACGTAACCATGATGTAAAATGTGTGTGGTTGCCTTGTTATTGTTTGTCTTGTAATTTTGTGAAAGATGCACCCGAAACCAAAGGGCTAGAGTGTCTTGTGAAAAATGTTTAAAGTGATGTCCTCTCGTACACAACGCGTGAAGAGAAGTGCTCTACCCACCCATTTTACTACATAGACTTTCTCCCTACGTATTCTTTTCAGATTCTCAACTACCACTCGATATGAAGTGGAAAAAGTAAGAAACTTAGGGAAATACAAATCAGCAACTTTTCCAATTAATGTCAGCTCACGTTTATTATATATACACAACCATAGATTTTCAGATGAAGAGAGGAGTGCTGTTACCGCGGAGAAAGTGAAACTACCCAAAAGAGAAAAAAAATTAAACAAGTTGCCATGATGCATGCCCTTAGCTGGAAAGAATACAATGATAAAGAAGGCAATACAACCCACCCACAATGTTTTTTTACAGTAGCAGTGTCTTGTCACAAATTTAAAAGTTGGAAGTCTATGCTAGTTTTTGTACTGCGTCATCATGACATGACCATCTTTTTTTAAGACGTTTCCTTGGACTTTTTTAATGGGCTTCCTCTCATTCTAACACAATTTCCGATGTAGAGTACAGTGATGAGGATAAAATGAGGGCTGATCTTTCCTGCCATATCAACATGGAAAAAAATTTGCCTGTCGGATGATATCTTGTATGTAGTAATAAATGCATAGATGATGAGCAGGTGGGGTGCATAAGTAGCTTGGAAAAACGTTAATTATTTTCCTGGAGAGTAATATACTTTCTTTAAAATGTTCAGAGGTAAAGTGTATAAAAATATAATGTTTTTTGTTGGTTATCTCGTCATCCTTTCGCTACGTGGGAACTACAAGACGGCGCTTGTTTCTGCTTTCCTGATGTGAGACATTATTACCCCAAACTGGGATGAAATAGAGCGGACATTTGTTGAAATATAGATGGGATGGGAAATGTTGAGCGATAAAAAACATGAAATCTGAGTTGTTTTAAAACGTGTGTCGGAATAAATTAGAGAGAAAAAATAAGAAAGCAACGAGATAAGAGCTCGAAACAAAAGAATCCCAAAAAAACTTATCTTTAAGCACGAAGAACTAACTCAGGCAGGTGCACAGCGAACGCACGTAAACTGCTTATGACGTGAAATTGCCAACTTTAATCAACACCTTGATTTCAGCATGGAAAAAAAGTAAATTAAAAAGTTTGGTGGACAGGAAAGATTAAAAATAATTATGAGATAGTTGAGCATATTCCATATAACTATGATTTAAATACATGATTTCCTGAATAAATCACCGTCATTACTGCGTAATGAAATTGTTCGTAGAAACTGCTAGGCTTCTTTTTGGCCCATTCTTTTCTTCTTTTTCAAAATGCAACTCTGCAAACTTAATTGTAATAAAAAACTAGAGGCTTCAGTAGATTAGTTTTAAATGTTGTATATTTGTCATGGACTACAACACTCGCCTTCTACGGTTGGCAGGCTTTTTTTTAAACGCAGTTCAGTTTAGAAATTGATTGAAAATAATGAGATGAAGACGGAGAGCATTTGATCACCATTTACTTTCATTATCATCACCAACCAAAACTCATTTAGACCGGCCGTACTCGCTTTCTCTTTTGCTTCAAGAGTAAAAACTGCGATTAAAAACTTTACTTTTTTTTCATATGTTTTGAAGCTCGCTCAGACTAGATGGGAAAAAAGTCAAGTTATCATAATCAGTTAAGGACATGAGCTCATACTCCTCTTCCACTTTGTTTCCATTTCGTGTCGACGTCCACCCTGCTAAAACTACCGTACTACCTATTAAAATCTCAGAAAGTAATAAGGATTGAGTGTGAAATGTAAATGAACCGGGCTAGAAAGTAAATTCATTCCTATGAAAAAATAATCTTATTTGTTTCCTTCTCTCAAAAAATGAGCCGGGTGTGTACACATCCAAAAATTTGTTTTAATTACAAGAAGAAAGCACATAAAATTATGAAGGAGAAATATAGGTAATTTTTGTCTTCATCAAAAATAATACCATTTTTTTAGTACCAAAAATTATTAGCAAATATTCACTCATTTTAATAATATGTGGGGGTGAGATAGCAGTCTCGGGGTGAGAAAATATAGTGAGGGTTGGTTGTTGATAATGACTCAAAATTTTGTATCCATCCACCGCCCGGTAATATTCAAGTGAACACAGAAAAACCAGGAGGGATGCCACATGTTAAACAAAACAGACATTGACAAAAGACAAGATGAAAAGGAAGGGTGTTTTGCGGGTAGTGTTAGAGAAAAAAGCTCAAGAGTCTCTAACCGTGGTTGTGTGTTGATGATCGTGATCCTTTTTCAAGAGAGAGAGAGAGAAGACTCGACGAGCTGTCGTTCTCCAGAGTAACTCGCGGCGAGCCTTTGATCCCAACATGCTTGTTGCTTTCACTTTCTCTCTTTCCAGAGAGAAAAGGGAGAGAAAAATGTGCCACAAGGAATTTTTCATCTTTTATCCGAAAACCAACCGAGGAGCGGTGCTTGTCAACTGAATTAAAATGGCACAATGGCAATCAAATGTATCACCTCATCTCTTTTTTTTTTTGTAATCCTCATTAGTCACTTGTACATTTTTTTTCTCCGGAACAAAATTGAGACAGCAGATGATAATGATTAGTAGACACACAAAGCCTTCCAACAGCCTTTTTCTTGGTGGCTGACAGGCATGAAAATAAAAAAAATAAAAAATTCTTTGGTGTTAATCAACCCGAGATGAATAGTAAATCACTTGCAAAGATTAACTTTTTTCTGCACTATTCATTTGATGACAGAATCCATTCCAAATGTTCAAATCCTTCATAAAAATTACCAAAAAGGTATGAAATATTAAAAGAAATCTGTCGAATCTTAATATTTTGTCTTACTACAAAATATATGACGCCTTTTTTGTTTTCAATTTTCATTTCTATGAAAAAAAACCATTTCATGCTCACTTTTTTTTTGATTTATGAAAATGAAAAGACATTCAGTTTCCTAGGCAATAGATCCTAAAAAGCAACATTTGTTATGTCTTCCCGTGTAATAATTTCTGGTTAGATTTTTATATTTTACTCCCTTCCCGGATGATAAAAATGATGTGTTTTATGTGCTTTCACTACTTTCCCTACCTACCTAGCCCAATTGCGTATCATTTTTTCTTAAAAACATACGTATTGCAGCTGCCATACTCACTCTAAACATTTGATAGAAAAAATAAAATAATGACGATCGCTTATTTCGCGTTCCGGTGGTGAAAGCCCGAATAGATCAAGGTACCTGTGTGTTCTATTTCCTTCCTGTCCAACTTAAAGACCACCAACATAAAAAGGAATACTTTTTAAAAAACTAATGGCTCTGCCTTCTTTTTTGTCTCTTTTAGTTTCCCTCTCTACTTTGTTTACGCATCCGGGTGCTATTCATTCCTCGCAATAGATAACATTTCAGCGACATTTTATTTTTCTATAAAGCTTGCTCGATATATGCCCTCTCTCTGTCTGTATTTTCACCTTTAGGACAGACCACACACCCGCATGGAATAGACAGAATAAAAACAATAGCCTTCTTCTGTTTTCTCATCATTTTTCCTAACCGTATAAATTGTCGTCCTCCGTTAAGACGCTATTTATTCTAACACAACTTTTCAATATACATTTGTCCTCATCCCTCTTCATGGACAAAGTAGAAACGAGCATTGGCCACCAATTTTGATATCTATTTATTACCAACAAACTCGTGTTGAGCAGACACAGCCTTTAAAAGAAAATATAGCGCTCGCGTCCATCTATTTCTCTCAACCAAACTACTTTCTCCGCGCTCGTCCAGGGCATCTTTCACTGTTGAAGAGAAACATGTTAATATTCCCGATGGGAGTATTGAACACTCATAGATCAAGATCTGCTCTTGTGTCTTGTGTTTTTTACCCGATGTTTTAAAAAGAATATATATGGCTACTTGTTGTCTTTTGTTTACTTTTGTCCCTCTATCTGCACAAGAGGTGATTTTTTTTACTGGAATGTAAAAAAAAGAGAAAACTCTAAATGAAGATTCACTGACATTACCTTTTTATTTTAGAGGAGATAGAAAACAAGCCATTCATATTGGTCAATATCTAAAAGTAGAGATATTTTTATTATTGGAAAATTTTACAAGACGGTAGTGGACAAGGGACAAATTCGCCCAAGCCAGGGAAGCGCAAACAGTCTCATCTTTCTTTTTTCTTGAGCGGAAGTAAAAAAAAAACTCTTGTCGAAACTGGGATTCAGAGGTTTCCAAACTAAAACGATACATCCATGCTAAACCTCGCCTGAAGAAAAACCGAGCTGGACAAAAAAGACGTTTCTGGACAGATTTTTGCTTTCTTTCTCTCCCTGAAACGACAATGAAGTGGACAGGAAGTAGAAAAGGAGAGAAAAGAAAGATACCCAAGTCGTCGTCAAGTTAACTAANCTGGACAGATTTTTGCTTTCTTTCTCTCCCTGAAACGACAATGAAGTGGACAGGAAGTAGAAAAGGAGAGAAAAGAAAGATACCCAAGTCGTCGTCAAGTTAACTAAACAAACAGCTTGGAACTTGGCACTCCTAGTTGTGTACTTACCGCTTTCATAGTCTCTTTATTTGACCAGACGATTTACGTAGAGCAAAAATCTTTTGCTTTTTACCAAACAGAAGTGGTAATAGATGTGGCAAATCTTTGCCTACATCTCTGACTACTGAGTATTCACCTCCTTTGCTGTAGGCGATTGTGTGTCTATTTATTAAATGATTCTTCATTTCTAATTTATTTATTTTGGTATATTTTTTTATAAAATTATATTTATTTTTTAGTTACTTAAGCTCAATCCATTTGACAGTCTCATAGATAGATGTATAGATCATAAGAACAACTGTAAGTTATGAGGTAATATCAATAATGTATATGGTGTACAAATGAATGGAATTGTTTAAGTTTGTTTGTCATTTTCTTAAAATCAAAAATGTAAAAAAAACGATACGCGCTACAAATGTAAAACAAAGTTGTACACAGACCCATTAAAAGATAAAACAACAGCAATTAAAATATTGCTCTCAATAAGCTAAATATGTTTGTAACGTAGTTCGTTGACATTTTATTAAGATGATTTCTTCCTGCTTAAAGGTACCAGTAGCCAAGTCGTCTTTTCGGTCTGAGCCAGTTGACAACGAGAAAGATAAGAGCACCAATAACAGATAAAAAGAGAACGACTCCAACAACAGTGACAATCATACGAAATCCGTCTTTTCGACAGTACGAGCCTAAATGAAAAGAAAATGACACGAAATATGAGAGAAGCGGTAAAAAGAAATGAATGAGAGTCTTAATGAACCATGAAGTTGTTATTAATCTGATACTTACGAGGCCCAAAGTCAATTCCATCTGGTCCAGTGTCACTCAATCCTGTGTGAAACGCTTGGGCTTGTAGTAACGACAGCAAAAGCGTTGACTCCCTGTTCGCCGACTGGATCACTTCAGTCGTTTTGCAAAAGTATGACAGGCCCACTGGAGCCGTCAGCATGCCCAGATTCCTCGCCCGAAACGTGAAAAATGTCTCTGGAGAATATAATAGAAAAGATGAGGATGAGAACAAGTGCTCACGAAAATACATACATAAAAAATTCCATGGAATTAGTATCACTTTACTGTCTGGGGCATATCCAGGAAATTCTTTTTCTCCAGCATAGAACACGCCGATGACAGCGTCAAGCTCGAAACGAGCTTCGGTGAAAGTTTCATTTGAATACCTGACGGGTGTTCCCCGCTTCACAAACCTGAAGGAAATTGTATGAGAGTGTGTGGGTGGATCGTCCTCGCGCGGACCCGATGCGGGTAGCCACGACAATGTGATGTTTTCGATTAGATCGTCACAGGAGCCGGTCACACTAGCGTTTCTAGGAACAGTTAGAAGCGTTGCGTCAGTCTGGAAAAAAGGAAACATTAATTATAACGCTACATTTATATTTCCATACCGCCTGTGTATTTGGTATTCGTATTCGTATAGGATTTACCATTGCATCTGTTGTTGTTTTCATATGGAATCATTACTTGGATAATACCGTTGATTAAAATGCATGTGTCTGTTTTGTTATCGTTGGTAAGGCCCCATTTTATATCGTCCAAGATGAAATCTTCCTGGTCTGCAATACACAAAAATCAAATTCAGTTTTCTATATTGGTTTTGAAAACCAAGCGCCAAATCAAGATAAATCTTATAATTATGTATATATTTACCTGGGTCCATATCCGCCTGGACATCTTTGGAAACAAAGCCAAGCAACAGCATCGCCAAAATAATAACGGTTTCCTTTACAGACCTTCATGGTAACGAAATTTTCAAGGTAACGATCGTATATTTTTTTCGGCTGCTTCCACCCAACACCACTCTTAACGATTTTCTCTTTAGTATTATGTAAATTATCTGATGATATTTCAGCTAATTAAATGATCACCGAGTTCAAAAGATGTTTCAAAAGTTGATGAATGTCGAACAATGCCATTATCACAGATATATATATGTATATATGTATATCTTAGAACTTTTAGCTCAACTGTTTAAATTTTTGAATGAAACTGGTGTACAAAATCAGCTTGGTGTTTGCCTCATGAAAAACCGTGATGATTGGTCAGTACTGTCAGTAGTCACGTAAGCTGGATGCCGTGTTTATTCCGAAACGATGACGCTTAATTTGTTTAACCTTTTAGTGCAAATGATTTGCGCAAAGAAGAAAACACAAACAAAATAACAACAAGACATCATCCAATGAGCTGACGTAGTGCTCGTCTTCAAGAGTCCAGATAAGGAATGGCACAGTTAGTAAATTATTTAAACCAACAAACTCAGAAAAATCTTCGTCAAATACAAATAATCCACTATGTCTTTCTCCATTTTTTTAAATGCACTAAGATATGTGGATTAAACTGATAACAGTCACCTCAAATCTTGTCTGTACATTATTCAGTATTAAACCCCGAAATCATGTTAATGCACAAGAAGCCAAGAGAAAAAAACTGTTCAAACTAGATTGTACTCGCTTTCAAACAGACATACATTATAAAACCCCGTAATTATCGATACGTATTTAGGTGTATGTTCATCCCTTTTTGGTTGACTGTTTGGATGCTTCTAGTGTCAAGAAAAAAAAACAAGGCCAACTATTGAACGCACTTGGTAGACGACGCAAATTAAATGGTTATAAAAGGTCAAAGAAGTTGGTTGAGCTGATTTTTTTTGCAGTAAATACGTCTTATGCCCGACTAAGAAAATTGTTTGAATTGGTAGGTGTGCTGAATTATTATTATTATTTTTTGTATAGATACGGTATATCGATAAACAAAGTTATTGGAAACAAAGTTTTATGCATGGAGCATGAAAGATCCTTAGGTAAATTGCTTTCTTAGGGATATCCTGCCATGTTCAAATGAAGACATGCTGGATCTCTCATACAAAAATAAAAATAAAATACCGGTATTGGAACGAAGTGGTTATCGTTTGTCTGTCTTGACTTTGGTCAATTCATGTTGGCATTTCATATGTTGCCCAAGAAGCCAAACAAGTGAAGCAACAACAAACACATCGTGCACATGACGATGAGTCGAAGAAACATGAAAACAAAAAGATGATTGTATTGGGCTGCAGGGTATGCATGTGACTGCAACTTTTAGATGCACGGAGGATTATTTACTTTAAAGAAAACAGTCGTGTATCCATCTTACTAGGATAAAAGCTAGTGCTGATAAGTCTTACGGAACAGGAGAGAACATTCTTACACACAGTACAGGTAAGATATGGAAAATACGTAAACATCTATTTCAACTTATATCTGAGTCATACACGCAAACAAACCAAAGAAACAAAAAAACATTGCCTTGAAGATGCATTATTGACATTTCTGCAAGACTTTTCAAGACAATATTTGTTCAGGGCGATTAATTTCACGCCTAAAATATTTGACTTGAGTAATTAAAACGACCATGATCCCAAAGAGGCTGGCGTTGATTATTTGACTTACTGTGCCGAGTAACCCAAAAGATATTAATCTGTAGCCGGTGCTCTAGTTGAACCTAGCTCTATCTTTAACCATTTTTGATTTCAAAATACATTTTCTATATCACAATCATTGATTCGACTTACCCCGTGTACCGTCGGAAAATTTATTTTGACATAAAAAATGGTTAAGATAGAGCTAAGTTCAGCAAGAGCACCGGCTAAAGATTAATATCTTGGGTTTCATGGCACAGTATCTTCAGTAAACTTATGTTGAAGGTCTTTTGCTAGGGAATTTTGACCATTTAAGAAAAATTCTACGATGTTTCTGAAAGAACTGAGTTACATATAATACTTTATTTAGAAGGTAGGACATAGGACCATAATTAAATGCACAGTTACTCTTCACATCTCACAATTCTAAAATTCCACAATCGACCCAAACTGAGTAAGTTCAATTTCTGTTCTTCGGATAAACCTTGACACCGTTCGTATCATGACGAACTGGTAAATTAAATAGAACACGAGGATGACCACAGTCGATGTAACAAAGTTTCCAAATAGGTATAACAGCAAAACCAGAAGAATTATCGTTGTAATGATTTCAGTGACAATTAGCCAGGTTCTCATGGATTGAGTATCCGTCTGGAAATAACAAATGCAAACATTTTTTAGAGCCACTACCATTCATAACCAAGCCTGCGGCTAGTTCGTAGACATGATTTGGATTTCAAATCAGTAAATACCAGTCAACACTTACCCACATCAGTCCTCTAATTAGCAAAATAGTTACAAACAGCTCAACTGTGTAAATGATGAGTTGAATGGATTTGCCGATTTGTGAGCCCACAACTTCAAATAGAATCGAGAATATTAATAATAACAATAATTCAGTTTTATAATAGCAAATACAGTACTTCTTAGAACAAAGTTCCACCTCGAAAATATGGTGTGGCTGGAAACAGCTTAGCCGTCTGGTTACCTCGACTTTCAAAACTACTTTCTAGGCACTCTCGACTTTCCCCATCGTCATCACAAATTGAAAGAGTCGAATTCAAATCTGTCCAGTCCGAACGGTTCAACTCTGATTTCGAGCTAAACAACAAGTCTGTTGGCTCTTCAGGCGTATCAGCAAATGAAACATTGTAAAGGGAGATTCCAGTATAGATAATAACAGAACTAATTAAAACCTAGATAAACAATAGTTAAACTCGAAATTATAAATGAGCCTAAAAATCTATTCTAAAATAAAACCAATTTTTATGAAATTGTTTTACCAAATCTAAAATAGCCAACGACAAAACACTCCTGCGAAACTTCTCCAGCGTCCCGTCCCAAACCCTATAACAGCACATTTGAGTCATCTTGAGTCCAAATCTTGGTTCTCTACCACAGTCAAAAACTACTTCTACTCAGTACCGCCTGTCGTTTAGGTTTTACACCAAAATTAATCAAAAATTATCATGGCACACGTGTTAGTTTTGAAATAGAATTTCAATTAGTTACACATTCAAGCTGCACATTCAATAGTAAATTTTTGAGTTGTGTTGCGAACTAATCTTGCCCAACACAAAAACTAATTTTCACGTCTACAACATAAACAAAAATATTATGTCACTTTGTGGCTATTTTTAACCTCAAACTACGCGACACTTTAATTTACATTTTTAAAATTTAATGTATCCTCCAGACTCCTAGTCAAAACGAGTGTGTCTTCTTCTCCACAAGTTTGCACAACACAAAAACGTTATCCTTGTCCAGTGCGATTATGTTTTACGAAAAACGTACAACAGACAGCTTGTTGTTGCTGTGTCTCCAATGGACATTTATCAACAAATTTTCAGCATTAGTCACAGAATACGAATGCACAAAATCTGCATTTTTTATTACTTCAGAACGATACTAGCCTATTTGAAGATTTTTATATGACACCAGCCCAAATGTTCATGTAGTAAAAACAAAGAATCTCAGTTTCCTGTGATAAACTCAATAAATCGTTAGCGGTCCAAATGGAAACCGAGCGAAGTCATACACAAAAAGCCTCTCAGATAATAATTGTTTTCATTGACAGACCAGCAAGGCTGTACAATGATAAAAATTTACAAGTTAATGTTTGTTGTTTGAACCCCCAATTGAGAAAAAAAAAAGTTTTTTTTAATGGCGTGATAAGGAACGTCCATAGCTTATCGGAATTCTCAAAAAGATTTTTTCATTTGTGTGCGATAGGCGGGCACCAAACTAAAATAAAAGTCAGTGTAAAACATGGCCAGCGTTTTAACAAACAGAACGCTTACTTTGAGCGAATACACGCGAAAAAAGAGACACTGAATATTCATAGGATGAAATCAGGTAAAGGTTGAACAAACGCTGTTTGTTTGCTGAATAATCACTCAGACTTTTGTTCATCCTAACAAGATTTAGGTATAACGAATGAATGGCAAAGAGGTGAAGATCACGTCTCTCGTCGAATTTTTCAACAAGGCATTGCTAAAATTCTTTTGTTTTTTTT
>VICI01003272.1:0-13761 GCA_019593645.1 Akabosia matsudoensis | reverse complement strand
TGTCCTGTATGTGATATAGTGGGAATCTGTCCCCTACATGTTTGCTGTCCTCGGACGATGTTTCAAATTTAAGTACATGAGTATTACGATTACATATACATACGTAATAGGTCACAGGTATCCGTTTACATGGCAGAAGTGAACTTTTTCACAAGTAGAAAAACAATGTTCAATAACTTTGGTATGCAAAACTCCATCCACGTGGAAACGTTTTTAATAAGAAAGGAAATATTCTGTTTAAATTTGTGAAACCAGAGATCACTGCAGACGAGTACAGTGACCCGACTTAAAATATTACGTCAAATCTGGAAACACGGTTCTAGCCAGGGTGTCGTACAGCAAAATATTTGTGCACGATAGAAAACAACCCTGAAAACGTAAAACAGTAGGAAACTCTTGAGTACAGAGTGACTTATAATCTCTCAACAATTCATTCGATGACAGTATTTATTTACCATATTATTTAAGAATGGAAAGATCCCATACTAAAGATAACGACCGCAGAGACGTGAACAATAGCAATTTACGTAATATGCGTAATCGATGTTTACTGTAAACAAACCATAGTATTTTCTTGAGAAAAAATGAATGAATCGAATTTACTTCCAGATTCAATTGCTAGGCCAAGGCGGTATCATTCTTAACGCACAAAAACGCCCATCCACGTTTTGATTATTACACAGTAATAAAGAGAACACTTGATGAGGTTGCGACGATGAGATATGCGCATTTTTATGTTCGCGTTATGATTATTAATATGATAATGTGGATAAGTACTATTCACTCATCCCTCCGAGCAAAACTTGTTGAATCTCATATGCTTTGTGTGCACAGTTAAATTAAGGAACTTTTTTCTTATCTCTCTTCACATAGAGGAGTATTTTGTTCTAATATCAAAGTTGCTGTATATCCAGACGATAACATGAAAGTTAACTTACTTAATGTCTACGGCCAGACTTTTCCGAATTTCCTACGCATTTACTTAATATCCATTGTTAACCATTCCAACTATTCCATGTTCACTTCAGTGTCAATGAACGATATTGAGAAGTCATGTCTTGGCAATGTGCAAGTTGATTTTGCAATAGCCGAACGTATGCACAAGGAAGTGAGCACAATGGCTTGCAAATTATGCACACTTCTATTTCTGTATCCTTGGCAACTTCATTTGCTCGTGGCGATAAACCATTTAACAAAATCCTTTCTTGTATGACAACGCACAACTATCTATTGAGACAGCATTATTAAGAGTTTTAGGGATCAATCTACCTCGTAAAGATGTTAGCTAGGTCATCTCCAATTACGACCGCCCATCGAAAAAGCCCTTACAAAGTACCGGTAATGTGAAGCCAGTAAATAAAAAGATCACATCAATAACTCTACCAATTTAATAGTTTTACATTTTTTTACCTCTGCCTCTTGGGATTTTATGAAGCAGGGGCTAATAATAAATAAAATATGACAATGTGTTCATCTTGCGATAATAGTTTGTACGCGATACGTATCTCAACTACTTCTTTGGCCACTTCCTGATTTGAAATCAGAAGTGTTCTGTATTCTCCGCTCCATTCTTTTAAGCTGCACATTTTCAATTCGCTGTTTCCTTTTCTTTCGATCACGACTTGGGTGTGAGTTACCAAATAATAAATAAATGGCGATCCTAAATGCAAGCAGAGTTTGCCGGTTTTCTATTATGTATGCATATCTGCCAGACTGCACAAAACTTAATAGATTTAATATTTCGATTCTACCACTGAATTACGGTATTCAAGTGCAGTGATTTTACAGAAAAGGCTTATCGCTTTCAAATCTCCGCTTTCACAAAAAACGTCTGACTTATATCTTACCCAAAATGACAAGGATTTCTTTGGATGACATTTTGTGCCTTACTAGGTGAATCTGATCAACTTACATTACATAATATTACAAGGGTTTGAATGTGTAGCACTTTCTTAACATGCGTATATTCCTGCTTTGACAATAATACCGGTATGTGATATTAGAATGACTTGCTTCCGGCGCTACTTACAGAGTAGATAATCTCTCGTAGTGATGTCCTCATGGAATGGTAACTATTTGAGTTCATTGTCCACGTTATGCAATTATGGAAATTGGAACCCCTTCTTTTATTTGAAATAAGAACTGCGAGTGCAATTTCTCACGAAAATTTTAGTAGCAGAGCATTTTTTAAAAAATGCCGAATCGTTATTTGAGTTCATTGTCCACGTTATGCAATTATGGAAATTGGAACCCCTTCTTTTATTTGAAATAAGAACTGCGAGTGCAATTTCTCACGAAAATTTTAGTAGCAGAGCATTTTTAAAAAAATGCCGAATCGAGAAGGGCACAAAGAAAAGAAAGAGAGAGAGAGAGAGAGAGAGGGTGAGGCACGCAAAAATATCATGGCAATTATCATAAGTAGTTAAACAACGATAGGTTGTCAAGTAACAACACTATGGTTTCTTGTGTATTTTTAAATCAATAAGTTCTTGCTCACGACGAATTTTTCGACTACTTTTTTTGCGAGCAACCATGCGACAGTTTGAGTTCATTGACTCTGCACGTCTATGTAACCTTATTTTTTCGCAGATTAATTACTTGACCACTCGTAATGCAGTATGTAGTGGCCTGTATATGCACTTTGTTCACATATATATGGCTATTTCCATAATCGGTAACTGTACTTTATAAATATTGTTTGATAAGTTATCTCATCATTGTTTGCAAAGTGATGTCGCCTCCGTTGTAGATATTTTTCCATAGGAGAGGGCTAATGTGCCACGTAGGTACCATCCCTACTACGAATACTACTACTTTTTCGCACATTTAATTAGTGCGTGAGTCACATGCGATGTACAATAATCATATGAAAATGAAAATAAGATGGATATCATTTACAAATAATGTGTAAATAGCTATGCTAATTTTTTAATAAAATGTAGTTGCATAGTTGTCTGCCGAGGAATGTGAAGTGTCCACACTATGTTTATCTATCTAAGTCTCTTTAATTTAGCTACTTTAAATAAATGTGATTTCCAAAGGATTCCTCTAAGGAGCCTACAATGTAATAATATTTACATTTTTGGCTATTGATAGCCTTTCTATAAGCATTTTGTGTCGTCAAAAAAATTGTTCGTTGCCTTGCAAAACCATAAAGGCAAATGTACATTTAATTAGATGCTGAGTTGTTGACCTCTTGATCACTCAAACAACTTGTAACAGACGTCAGTGATCACAAAAGATTAATAGGTACAGGATTCGTAGCCACTCTATTGATCTTACGAATAAAGAGATAATGAATATAATATAAAACTATCATTGTTATGTAAAAAAAGTTATATAATTTTAATAATTACTTAGTGATAACGATGACAGTTTGGTATAATATTGCTGGCAAAGTTGGTGGCATTGTTAGAACTAGAACTACATGCATATGCATTCAGCAATGCAAAAAGGGTTTAAATGTTCAAAATTACGTTAAATAACAAACTTCTTTCACTCCATGCGACAAAAAAAGTGTCATGACCAAAGTTACGTTGATATATTTCATATTTGTTATAACAAAAACGCTTTATTTATTTATTTTCCTCTCCTCGTTCAATAAGTCGTCAGGGTGTAGTGTCTCTGCCTCAGGATGCCTCCTGGAACTTTATCCCGTTCCAGTTGCTTTTTCTTCAGGAACGTATTCAAGTATCTCGAAATATTGAAGACGATGAGAAGCCATTTGTGTGGCTACATACAACAAACAAATTATGCATTTGAGGAACGTTATAAAGTTTATCTTTTATTTTAACAACAAGGAAAGCAACCTTATAAGGTCGCTGATTCCGTAATTAACCATATTTACTACAATACTACGATTGCTTTCTCACAAAAATCTTAGTGCAAATTTGTTTTCATTCAAATGGTTATTTTTCAGAATTGTTTCGATTCATATGAAGTGACTCATGATATATAAACAATAAGCAACACTTAAATTTGGATTAAACAAGTATCCTACATAGAAAAATCCTCAAACCTAGTGATTAGATCAAGTATCAATATTCGTAAAACGAATTGAAAATTTCCTGACAACCAGCCCTACGTAAATATATTTAGATTTGTCAGTGTTTAATAGCTAAAAAATTGTATTTTTAATACTTTTTATGGGCATGAGGAAAGGAATAAATTTGCTAAAATACAAAGGAAAAGAATAAAGTTATACAGTGTTATCAAATTATACGTCAATGAGGAACCTTATTCAGTTTCTCTCAGAGGAATCAAATAAGCTTCCTCTCAGAGGAACGGACTAAAGTTCCTAGGAACAGCATCGGACTGTCGTTGCATATCTGATAAGCATTTAAAATAGGTAATAGATAGTCTAGAGGATTACCTTCCTTAATGGTAAGTTACTTCCTAAACTGGCCTATACAAAAGTGTGCTTAGCACAGAGTCCCTACAGAAATAGTTTTAAAAGCTCCTGGGCTTTAATTCAAAAGACAACACCCATTATTTTTTAATCGGAATTATGACATGGCTATAAATTCGTTTCACAAAAAGTTTGGTTAGCTGCTAAAACCAGAAAATCACGCTACTAATGTGACTACTAAGTACAAGTATTAATGCTGTTAAATGCGACTTTCCTAATTTGAAAGGTTCCGCGTTTCAGGCCGAAAGTTCTATGACCTTATCAAGGTCGACAGGACTTGAATCCAACACTTGAATGAATAGCAGGTAACCTGCCACTCATAATATTGCTTCATTTTTCTTTTTTAGTGAGTGGCAAGGCATGTTGAACATGGCGATATCTTCCTTTGAAACCTGTAATATTCTGCATACATATATATTCGCACAAAAATATGTGATAAGTTTTTTGCGAATTTAATTTTCAGATCGACTTCGATTGATCAATGATTATCTTCCTATTCCTAGTGTGGTTCTGCGGGAGACCTTGAGAGTTTAAAAGTTTTTTTCAGAAAATTGTGAAACTAAACATACTTATCTAGTAAGGCCAAATGCTGCAAGAGAATGGCTGCGAGACAGAAAAATAGAAGTGATTTGAACCATTCGTCAGAGCAAAACAAAATTTTGCTGAATTTATAGAACCAGCATGAAAGCACAATAGCAAAACAGTCATGTACAAAAACACCACCACCAGAGATGCACAAAAACAAACAGAAATAGAGAATGTTTGCGATAACAATTTCCTTGCACCTTGAATAGCAGATTGTTTACCAAGTCCCTTTGAGCGAAAAATAAAAGAAGATGTAAGTAACATATACACATTTCGTCCTGATATGGCACTAAAAGTCTCTTCGTTGTGTAACGGTGGACAAACAGCCTCCTCTTCGCACTCCATGTGTAGACAAGACACGCCGGGAAATGAGTAAAATGAATCAGCATTCTTTTCTTTGCTCAGTTATCTTTGCTTCATATCTTCAACCATGACCCATGCAAATTATCTGCGTATTGAGCTTTTGCGTTCAATACTGATGTGACCTTCTCGAGACAACGAATGCTCTGCCAAAACCCAAAACAGATCAGAAGAGTAAAGGGATAAGTGAAAGTTTATCACAGTCCGTGTAGAGTATACACACGAGGCAAAGTCAATGAACTATGCATGACCTGTCCAGCTCTTTTGTTTTCAAATTGACAACAAAAGATATTGAATGCATAGTAGTTGTGTTGTTAACCAACCAGCCGGCCAGGTCGACGGACGGGTCAGGCTAAACTGCAATTTGGCACTTAGTACAACACAATTGTATGCTCATGGTGCATGGCAGCTCAGCTTCTTTAAGTACTGTGCATATGAGCTGCAAAAAAGGGGTAAGCTTGGAAAAGAGCTTTAACACATGCATTCCTTGCTCAAATCTCCAACCACTTAGTAATGCATGACAATCTAGTTCACCTGCCAGTCACACGGAGACAGTTTATTACTTCGTATTTAAAGAGTGACTTGCAAAGCCTTTCTCGGCCTCTGCTCCCACTTCTTGAATGCCAGTCCTACCCAAGTTGCTAAAGTATTCCTTTCATTAAGATAATGATTCAGTTAAGTCCCAGCTCTTCGCCTCATTCATTACGGTGAATACTAATGATCGCAGGTTCAGTAATATTAAGAAAAACCATTATGAATATTATGATTGTGCTAGTGACCACCTCACATCATAAATGAGGATACTGTTTCCCCAGGTTGTGATGGTTTTTTCTTCCTCTCTTTCTACAAGATAGGTCATCGGGCCAAGAAAACAAAGTTCTATGCATGCACTCAACATTGAAGTAGAAAAGGCCCCATTTTTATGGCGTTTGAAAAACGGCATCTAGCAAAAACGGCAATTCATTTTTTATTGCTCGTTCACAAAAGGGAGTTAATTGTGGCGGCGTGAAACTTTGCAGCTCTAAACCTCTCCAGACATGACAGACTGTATGCGTTAGAGCATGTGTCCTCCAGGAGATGACTGCGCAAAGGAAAGGGAAATCGTTTGATTCCTCTTCGTGAACAAAGCAGTATAATAACAACTCACCGTTAAGTGTGATTAGCATCCATTCATGCGTAGAAGACAACGGTTTGTGTAAAAGGTTATGGTTTGAGCTCATCATAAAAGCACGTAACTGATTTGCCGTTTGCATCTACATTTTATTGAGCACTCCTTGTGCTACGTCATTGGATTCGATGTGGATGCAGTGAAATGTTTACGGTTGGCGGTCCTTAACCTTTTACCTATAAAGTATGGATATTGTGTTTACATTGTATTTAAGAAGAACACATGTCTCTTGTCCCAACAACATTATCTGTTCTATGAAATTCTTAACAAGTTTTCCTCTCAGATAACATATTTTATGCGTTTTTTACTATTCCCATTATGCTTGCTTGGAACCAATCAATTTTAATTACTATTTTTAATAGTAGCACATGTCTCCGTGAACTCTTTGTGGTTTCTTGGTAAATTCAATTTGCGAATATTTAACGGCTTGATGATTATGACAGTACGGAGGTTGTAGTGAGTGACCGTTTAATGAGCTGTTACGTAATAAAACTGCAAAGAGAATGGGACAGATTGCTTTTTCATTTTGTATACACTCTTGTACACCTATTCTCGTCTACTTGCAACTGCGTGTATCATATGACAGCTTTTCAACTAAAAAGTTCATTCATCGTTCGCGATTACCTCAGTGGAATGCAATTAGATAATTGACAAGCCCTGTTGTCACTGTGGCTTTACCGAGTCTTTCAAAAGGATTAAATTAATGTATTTTATAGATGCATCTTAGGTCTGGTCTGGGCAGATTTTTTTTTTGCGATTTTATAAGTTCACATGGACCTAACTTGCCTTAGTGTTTCGCCCAAACAATAAGGCAATGGGAAAAACATCCAAACATGGAAGAAACAAATGAAATAAACCTTTGTAAGTCCATGTTTACTATGACTTCCGCAGTAAGTGCCCGTCATGTTCTCTGTCGTATAACCCCTAAGTTAGATATGATAAAGCGATTGATGATAAAATTTTACTCCTGTCTCTAGTATCAAAGAGTTGATAACAAAAGAATTGTTGTGAGTAGCTTGTTACTAGTGGACGGCTTAAATGAGAAAACCTCTTTTACGAGAGAATAAGGAAGTACACGTTGCACAAAGATATGCCTTTTTGTTCTCGATTTTGTCTTTCATGTTGCTGGGACGTGTTGTACGCTGTTACAGTGAATAGCCTAACCATTTTTACTGTCATCATTACCTATCCAAACAAAATGTTCCGAATCAAAGGTTAGCCTGGCAATCATTAATGAGAAGATACACTTTCCATCTGTGAGAAAATGTTAGTCTTACAATATGATAAACACTGAGTGTGTGTAGTCAAGAGCCTTTTTTGGTAACAGCACATGTTACTCAAAAGATGGTATATCACCATGACCTTGAACTTGAGCAGGCAGAAAGGCAAGGGTTCTTTGATCTCTTTTGCTAGACAGGTTATTTTAACTCTTTCTCTTACACAACCCCAAACAATTTCATTCTAGATCCATCATTATGTTTTTCGTCCACATTAACAAGGAAATCGAGGCTTTCAGGAAGTTGTTTTGGATTCCTGTGTGTTTTTTAGAAGATGAATCTCGAAAACATTTTTTCATTTTAGTTTTGTAATCTAGACTTGAGACAGATAATCTGACATTAAGAGTGGAGTAGTGATTGAGGGAAAATGTAACAATAACAACATTAAAAAGTATCATCTGGGAAAAAAGGGTACTTGCTCCTAACAGATATAAAAAGGATTGCCGTTAGAAAGATGCGCAATGAAAAATAAAGATGAATGTGGGTAGCAATAGAAAAATGCGAAGATGTAATCGTCCAGATCAACTTTTCAATCAGCTCGGGTTTTGTTTCATTTTGGGGAAAGGAAAATGCCTTTTTCTCGTTGGTTTGAAACGCATGCAGAAAGATTTCCGAGAGGCTATGGACATTTTTCTGTAAATTATCTCCGTTAGTTTGACGATTTGAGGGAAATGAACCTTTTCAGGAGTAAATCATGAAACCCTTTTATCTAATAAAGAACATACAGGTAATGAGAATACCATTATCTTTATTTCAAAACCTTGAAAGCCTTTATCAATAAATCTTGTGGCGAAGACGAGAAGTTTTCAACCCGAAATTTAAGTTTTTTGTTTAAAAACTACCTCGCAATTCGCTTTCTGGAATGTTGTACAGCTTGACAAGGGTTATGGAACTATGAACTGCAGGATATTCTACTGGAAGAATGGGTTTTCGAATCTGTGTCAGGTCGTAGTGTAAACGATAATTATGAAGCCTTTGTCATGGAAAACACATAACTGTCGGGATTAGTCGCTAAATTAGTTAAATGATGTTTTGTAGGTTCATCTTTATGGAATTTGAACATAATCGTTCAACATTTGTATTTACGTTTGCGCTCGAAACTGGGTCAGCAAATGAACTCTGCAGACGACAGAGTTTCCTTCAATTCTCACGAAGTAATAATAATGCAATGTAACAAGACACCATAACAAAAAGCGATACTCCAGCAGTTACACTAGGAATACTTCTTTCGTGGAAGCGTGTTATCAATTACAACTCTTTATCTGGTGTGTTCGAGGAATTTGTTGATGCTATTATTTACGAGTCCAAATTTCAATTAATGTAGGACAAAAAACTTTCTTTTTTATTGGAGAATTCCCAGAAGGAAATAATTATTCGGTCATTTCAATATTCGTACTAGGAAATCTGGAAGTCTCCATGCATTTACCAAAGAAAGATTTTGAGCACATGGACTGACTTATCATCATGACCAGGAAGTTTTCTACCTTTCGTTGTAAACAGTTTCACATATCCCTCATACAATTCGGGAACTGGATAACATGTAATGCTATGAGGTTTCATTGTTCTCGCAAGGGAGGAATGAGCAATCATCATAAAACCAATGTAGAGACGATAGCTTGCAACAAAAAGCAAATGGTTCGTAGCGGAATTTAGGTCAAAACGTCTTCTTCAGGATATTGGCCTATTTTTCTTCTTTCATCGGTAGTTAAAGTTTTATTTTTGAATGTACAACCCTGTTCAAAAATTCATGTCTTGGTTATCTATGAAAAAAATTGATGAATATTCCATCTTGTCATTTTATCTATATTTGCTTTGATAGCTTTATACCTTGTATTATACCTGAATTCTCAGGAAAGCTATACAATTATGACGTTGTGTGTTACGATGTGGACCATGAAAAATATAAATTATTGGCTGCTTGTTGGGGGTACTTTCCTTGCTTTGAAGTATCTAGGCCAATTTAATATGGGCAGTTCCCAATGACCATGGTTTAAAAATAACAAAATAGTAGTAAGCACGTCTAGCTGTCGACAGACGATTCCTGAAGTCAATTTTGGGCCTGTTCATCGTCACCTTTAGAAGGAGTTTTCAACTTTTAGATTTTCTAGTCTATTTTCTAAATGTAACCTAATAGATTAGCTTGGATGTTGTTGGAAGTGACACCAATAGAGAAAATGGGATGTGAGAGAGATAGTCGCCGCTCATTCTTACTATGCCGCAAACGGACAAATACCTGAGATGAGAGCTGTTAAATACCATTTATCGGTCAATGGCCTTTTCTTGCTTTTTAAGGGCAGACTATTTTATTTTTCTTACAAGAAGATCGAATGATCCCAAATTTTGTTCTCTTTTTGTACTGGTATTAAGCAATGTTTTTCAATATTTTCATTCTTTCCACTTAATATGTTTCAAGCTTGAGACGAGGTGCTTTGTTTGGAAATAACTGTTCTTTATTCATAACTGATGGAGAAGCAAGCAGGGGTGTTGAAGTGGAGTTATTTGCTTGTTTTTATATAGTATACAATTTGAACACTACCTCCAGAGCTGTAAAGTTTACAGTTATTTTGTGTGCTATATATATCATACTTACATTCAAACTAATTAACATATCTATCATAAAGTATCGAATTCCTACGGAACTGCATGGATAGCCGAATATCTCCTGTCTGGTACATTTTGTTTGGTTTGTATAGCTAGACTCATTTTTTTACATCCTAATAATATCTTCTCTTAGATACCGTAAAATATCAAATGAGTTTTTCACTTTGTAAACACAAACAAACAACCATAAAATGAGCAAGTAAGGGAATCATGAGAAAGGTATGCAAAAGGACACATCTTTTTCTATTAGTAAACCCAACGGGATCTTCGGTTCATTGGATCTTAACGGCTAAGATCAGTCAACCATTTGTCTACACAACCCTTTCATCACGTTGTAGCCCGCAACTCTGTCTCGGCTTTCTCCTCTCATCATTCAATCATTAGTAAGCCCTTTCCTATGCTAGCAGCATCTACTAATTGTAATATTGGCATAATCCCACGAAAGTTTCTGCATTCTGCACCCAGATTTTCCTTGTCTAGCGAGCTTAACTGATAGAGCACAAGTCTAACTCAAATAATTGTTTCAGTACGCAAATACTCATATTTATTGAGATTACTGCACAGGTATGCAGTTGTTGTAAACTGTGGGTGACGTAGAGAAAGAAGCTAGAACAGTTTTCTTCGTAGTTGCCTACCCACCAGCACAAGCACAAAGCTTCGTAGTAGTAGCCAGCCTAATTTCTATTAGCTAGCGCTTTAGGCAAGAGTCACTTCGATGATTCGTCTCTACATTCCATGTCATTTTGAAAAGCTTATCTTCTTCATTTGGATACAGGCACGTTCATTCTTGTACCATTGAACAATAATGTCCTTTTTTGTGGTGCAATTTTTTGTTTCTATGTTCGCACATATTAAGTTAGGGTGAGGTATGCTTTCTTGAATGAATGAACGTGCAAAATAATAAAAGAATAAAAAGTATGTGCATGTTATATAAATGAGACACACACATATGATAAGGCATCAGCTCTCTGATAATATGTAATAACATGATCATCATAATATAAATAGTGTAAGTAAAACTATTGTTACGGCATTTTTTTGCCAATTGCTTGAGTAAGTCAGTCAGTCAGTCAGTCACTAGTCGCCGTCATTTGTTAGGAATGTAATTGTATTGTTACTACTTCTTCGTCAGAAGTAGTATAGCAAGTAATTGTGCTAGTACTTACTAGTAGCAGCTATGGTAAAGCTACAAAGGGTGACAAAAGTTCATTACACTTTTTTAAGTTCAGCGCAAACATAAATGTATGTTGTGCCAACGATACTTGTTGTTGGTCGTTTTATTATTAGTCGACGTTTTTATATAATCTTGTCGGCTAAAATGAATGATGCTACTATTACTACATAAAGCAAATCTCATGTATAAGTAAAAATTCATTTAAGCAGTTTTCATTTCGCCTGGGTAAAATTTTTTTTTTGCGAATGTTGTAATAAAATTTAATTTGCATAAAACACTGGAAAAGGAGTAACATTACAAAGAAATACAAAGACTTTTTTCTCGATATTTTTCATTGACATTCTTTTGTGAAATATTTTTTCAATTGTAATTTGGATATTTGACATTGGGCAGTAAATTGAATTACAATAGTTTTCTGGCGAAAGTAGCTCAAAATTAGTTAGCCTTCTGGTTTAATTTCGCAATTTCAAGGTAAATTTTCATGGCCCTCGCGCAACATCTATTGTTTTCCCAAAGAATAAAAATTTTCATTGGAACAGCCAATACTGAATGAATATCCAATTAATTGCTATTTTTATTGCATTTTTTTGTTTCGTTTCTCAAGAGTCAAGTAGCGTTTATCTTGTTTGTAGCATGTACTTTAGACAAAAGATGAAGAATTTACAAATCAGGAAAGGAAATGAGGACGGAAGTTAAGAATCATGAGCATCCATGAATGAACTAAAGCTTGTAGCAGGCTACATTGAGACATCATTTGTCTGTTTGTCATTTTTTTATAGATATAATAGCAGAATTTTTGAAGATGGTGCTCGATATAGAAAACACCTTCTTCACATTTACGCATGATTTTTCCTCCCTTCACCTTATAACTCCAACATTGTGCCAGTCTTTTCCCTTAAAACGAAACCCTACGTAGATAAAATTTAAGCCTTTTTATGATAGTTTCACCCCTACTGTCAATTTTTGCTACTTGAAAACGTTTAAAATACTGCATAATTCGACAGGAATATGTACGTGAAAGAAGAAAGAAACCTACATCATGTTCGTCTCCAAATAAGCGTAATCGTTACTTCTTTTTTCTTACATTTTGTCGCATAGTAATATGTGTTATTTATGAAAAATTGCACTGATACACCAGGAAGGCATCCATACACCATTTTGCATGTGGTTTTTTTCGCAGATGCGCGAAAAAATTTTCAGCAGTGGATAAAAAGGAAGGACAGTAAGTATGCGGTAACCGTGTATACATATGCCTATGATGATACAATTTAACCTTTTAAAATAAAGTAACCAGACCAAGGGGTCAATCAACTTAATGGAAGGCAACAAGAGGTTGTGCGTTTTTTCAAGCAAATTTGTGGTGGCAAAAATATCGACAACAGTGATCATCATAATCAACAATCATGCTGTCACCGTTTCCTACAAAATTGTCAATGTCCTGGTAACCTCTCCCCAGTTCGTAGTACAATGCTCTATTGCATACTTTTACCTACTCTCAGCTCTCGGCTTGTTCTGACTGTCGACCAGACTGAAGTACACACGAAAATCCCATGATGTATAAAATATTATAGTTATTTGTGCGCGTCATGTAAACACCAAGCCTAGCTAACTGCACTCAACTGCAATAATGCACTCGGCAAACAAACAGAATCATCATCGGGAGCGCCAACGTAACGATACCTTACATATAGCATATTCATCTCGATTTCTAGTATTATCAAGAACAACATCTAAATTAGACCAACAGCTTACACAACATCATGAGTACATGCTATCCTCATGTTTGCTCTTCAAAAAGAGGTCCTACTCAATTTGCTACTCAGTTTTCTTCTGTGCAAGTGTCACAACAAAAATCAGTGATTTCACAGGAGACAAGAAAACTTGTATCCCATAGAAGAAGAAAAGTTGCCACTTCACAGGTTCCGTTCTATTATGCATACATACATCGGTCTCATACAAAAGCTTAGCGAGCATAATCTATAACGAATGAATCTCTTCCAGAACACGATTTGCTTGATACTCATCCTGTTAATTGCTGCCCTACATAATCTCAGCGCTTCCATCCAATAACCAGATATACATTTACAAATATAGTTTCTAGTTTCCATACCAAAGCATGACAAAAGATGCATGCCGTTTTATCATGCTCATCGTGAAACACAAGTTTTCCAAGCAAAAGTTCGTGCAG
>VICI01003271.1:0-13764 GCA_019593645.1 Akabosia matsudoensis | reverse complement strand
CAGACAGACGGACAGACAAACTGATCGATATCATTACTTGCTGAGAAAGCTCAGCTTCGTAATAATGGGTCAAGGGAAGAAAGACATTTAAACTAAATTGTATGGCGAAAAAGCTCGTTTACTCGTTACAGCGGTTTTAAACCATGTATTATTACATTCACACTTTAATTACAAGAGTACTTACGATCAACTAGTAATGACGGCATAGTAAATTACCTACTACTTGTAATTATATGTCAAATATATGATAAAATGTCGAAAATTTGATGGTATTTAGTATGTAGTGTTTATTTACCTACTTTCAAGCCAAACTAGCAAGATTTGACCTTTCGCTAGCAGAACTGTTTACTTGAAGACTTTTTTTATAGACATGTCCGGAACTAAGTTGTTCATGTTCATGGACATATAGCCACTAACTGAGCTACAATTTTGTCCGACAAAGATACAGCATAGCATGTGACATTGGTACTGCAGTAAAATCTCTACATCTTCTTATGCTTCTTGCTTTTGAGGTTTTGTCACGTTCTTCTTTATTTTCTTCTAGCTAAATGAAACAAATAAAATATGCAATATGTGTGTCGATCATATATCTACATGTCTATATCAGATCAATCGGAAATCAGATTTCAAGCCAAGATTCCTTTTTGCATTCCGCATGAATGGGCCAGATAAGCATTAACATGATTTGTTTTGAAAGGTCATCATCACACACACGTCATTTTAAACGTAAACAAAAAGGTCTTTCGATAAATCGCGCGGACAAGTTGTAGGAGTCCCTGGACGACCATTTTGAGATTCAAAAGCTAAACTGAAGAGATGGAGCCTAACACGCACAGTGCCCAGATTGCCATGGAAATTGTCGTGAGCATCATGAAATCAAACGCATCCAACGCATCTTTGTATCGCAAAATCAAAACAAACAAATTCAATTCATAACCCGATTCTTCATTTCAGCCCCTGAGCCATTAATTTCCAACTTGCTGTTTCATAAAAGTATCTCCAAGTATCTCTCTGACTCGTGTCTCTGCCAAAAGTATCTACACCACACATTCAACCCTAACCCTCTTCCAACTCATTCCTGGACAGTGAAGTGTATCTGAACGTCTCAAGATGAAATACCCACGCAGACGCAGACACAGTGTTGACGAAGGATCAGTAGCATTTGGTCATCCTCACACCCCGGAAGAATCTCTCTCGACAATCTCTGAAGGAGAAGAATTCATTCCTGATGCAGTAACAAGAACAGTTCCAGTTATAGTAGTATCGGAGAATAGCTCCATCGACACCGACAAAACCCCGCCTGCAGAAATGAACAATCAAAGTTCCTCATCAAATCTCCGGCAGTCATTTCCATTCCGTGGGGAACGCAAGTCATCTGGCATCCGCGAATCCATTAGAAACCATAACACATCAGCAACAGAAGGAGCTTTATCCGTATCCGATAAGTCCGTAGATAGCAACTGGAAAGTTCAACCGTTCAACCTGGAAATCTGGTGGACCCGAAGCACGGCCGCCACTCGGCTCAGTCTCGCAATGGTCATTTTCTGCTTGGTCATCTCTATCGTATACCTCGTGGCCAGCGTGGTGTACATCATTCTTGCTCTCTGCAGCGAACCCCCCTCCCCCTACGAGTGTACTCAACTGTCGTGTCAAAAGGCTGCTGTTTGGCTGGACACGACAATCGACCATTCTGTCAAGCCGTGCGACAACTTTTACAAGTTTGTGTGTGGAAATCATCGCCACCATTCCAGGAAGGATATTGGCGACAAGCGTTTTGACTACTTGAATAAAGGCGGGTATCCTGTTCACATGGGGGATGACTCTATTCTCGCCAAGCTTCTCGCCAAATATGGCCACAACAATGAAACCCTGGACAAAAAGGCGATCAAGTTCTATCAAGCCTGTTTAGATTTACGTCAGTCACAGTTAAAACTGTTAAACTATTCAACTTTCATACTAAGAAAGAATTTAATAATTTTGATGGGTTTTTTATTGTAGCCAAGCGGGAGAAATACGGCTTGAAAGGCTTTGTAGAAACTGTCGAAGAGATTTTTGGCACGCGAGATTTCACCAGGTTCGAGCAGGGGACAGACTTGCTTGAAGAAATCGGGGCGCGAATGTTTCGACGAGTGGGTCACGCGTCATTCCTCAACATGGCGTTTTTTGCCTACCCCTTTATAGAGGTACTAAAACACGCGAACATAATAATAATAAGGCTTGTCCTTTACTTGTAACCGTTAGTTTCGGGTCGGAAAACGTACTTTTTACCTGCAGATACAACGGCCACACAAGTTTGCCTGCTCGATTTACTTTGCCAAACCCAAATATAAAAACGCCCAGTTGGTGAGAGCTATCGTTACTGGGGTAGCGCAAGAACTGAAGGTGCCCGCATCGTCAGGTTTAATTCAAGACATGATCGACGGGGTGGACGTGATGTCTCACATAATCCACAAAATCCGCGATGTCTTCGACGGTGATAACTACTTCAACTCCACAACCTTGGAGGATATCACAGCAGAGCGTGTATTCATGGAGAAAATGGAAAGGCATTTTTATAGGCGTGGACTGTGCCCCCCACTGGGCATGAGGTTAAATGTTTTCACTGTCCTTCGTCTGTTCCTGGAGGAAGACTTTCGTCTCAAGTTTGCCGACTTGACTGCAGCGAAACACTTTGCAGCGATGCAGCTATGCCTGAGTCAGCATCCGAAGCGGTTTTCGCACAAGGCGATAACCCACAAGAAAACAGCATTTGGTAACGCATTTAAAAGTGTATAGCTCAAAAAAGGTTTTAATCTTTGGTCCAGGATCATTTTAGCATTTTTTTTGTAATTCTAGTTTCCCTTTGGCTGGTGGAAATGTTTTACCAATTTCTTCGCGACATGGACACCGTTCCGCTCATGGACAGGTGGGACATCACTCCCGAAAACTTTCCTGGGAACCCCCTCATCGAAGATCGCCACGTGGACTACAGGCACGAAGTAGAGTACGAATGTCTCGCCTCACTTTTCCATAATCTGGGCAACATTCCGATCATCCAGTATTTTTTCCTTAACGATCCCAGAGAACTGAAGGATTATATTGAAGATGTTGTAGCTCCTGATACAATTCGTCAGTTTAAGAAAGATTTCTTGAACACGGCTGAGAGTAACATGCATCCTGCTCTGAAGCACCTTGGAAGAATTCAGTTCTCGCGTAGATCTTTCGTCCACTATGGAATGTCTTGGGTGTCCGGGGTCCTGGACAAATCTTCAGTCAGTGACAATATCACTCTGACTGACGACCATCTCAAAAACTCGTTCGAGGGAATAAAGCTCGTCATCAAGAAAGCCCGATTGAACTGGAGCGGAGCAACAAATCGAAATCCAATCATTCGGTGGTTTGGCTATGGCGGTGACTTCCACGATGTGGAACACGATCTCCTCGACTTCCGCCAACCAACGATCCGCTCAGCTCCACTTCGAGAAGTTCCAGGCGCGGCGAACGGAGACGGGCAGTGGGAAACATTTTTGAACCGCAAGTATCCCAATTTCATTCTCTATCCTGCAACTCTCTGGGCGCAGCCCCACATGCACACCCTCCTATCGATAAGGGTGGCAAACGTAGAAATGAAAATTGCCCGGTCCTTTCTTCAATGGATTGAGTGTCAGACTCCCCCGCTAAAATACTGTCAGTTCATAACTTAAATTCGTATTTAATTCAAAGCATTAATAATTAATAATTGTGTCTTGTTGTAGCATCTTTGAAGAGCATTGAAGACCTTGTTTCCGTCAACGATTCTTTGTACAACAAGGAAATGAACAGAGAATGCTACGTGTTGCTTAACGAAAGACTCAAAATGCAGGCTGAGCAGGGTTGGTTGAGTAGCTACACCCACCAACCGGAAAGGTTTTGTAAGTTTAGCCTCCAAAATATGGAGCAGTTTCACAACATTTTTGCCATGCGATTTGGTCTTCGATGGCTTCGCAGGTGCAGAGAGGAGTTGAGAAAACAAGAGATAACATGGACAACCCCAAATCGCAAGGATCACATGCAAATCACCTTGCCAGGGAAAATGTCAAAGTACAGTGAAGAGCAAATCTACTTTATCGCAAGTGTCCACCAGTACTGTCGCGGGAGCTGGAAGACTCACAAGTACTTTAAGGACGAACGATGGCTCCTCGAAATGAATATCTTGCAAATGCTCACCCAAGTCAGAGAGTTTGCAGAGGTGTGGAACTGTCCGAAAGACTCGTTTATGAACAACAGTGGGCTTCCAAGGTGCCTTACAGATTAAACTTTAATTCTTCCGAGTTCATAAATACAAAACCGAAATCGCATCGAGAGCGCCAAGAGTTTCAAAATATTTTAGATTCTATTGAACTGTGAATGTCGAATAAGCGAATAAGTGTATCATTTTGGTACTAAAATAAAATACAAAATGTAATAAGGTTAAAATGTCCTCTAATATCGTGGAAAGCTAATAAATAAATTTAAAATACTATTTCGAAAAACAAATCGAAATCTCTTTTGGTTGTTTTTTTTTTTTAAATATAAAACTACTTTCAAATTTGTGTAAAATCTATTACAAGTATATCTTATCAAATTTACTGTTTAGACAGTGCTTTTTGTCGCCTTTTTGTTGGAGTTGGAACTGAAACGAAAACGATAAGTAAAGATTTTTGACTTTGAGTGAATCCAGACGTTCTTACGTCGTCTTATCCACTGGCAATTGTACATATACCGGTTGAGTTTGTTAGCATGAGAGGGCTTAGAGTTCGATCGTACTCCAGTTTAAATTTAGAACTGAGTATAATATTTATGGCATCAAATATTCAAGGACACGCGTCGTCACATGAAGCTATCGATGGCCGAATGTAATTTTTCAACTAGAGCTGGAGCTTCGCAACAAGTGTGATTTTTTTCGTTTATACTGAATATGGGTCAATAGGATAGAAATAAAAGCGACAAAACAGCGATTTCCAGTGAGATGTAATACTTTACGTGTTCGAAATTCAATGCCCATTTCAATGATTATTTTTTGTGCAATAAATTTTTCTTGTGTATTTTATATTTTGTGTATTGATATATACATACAACATATTAGTATTGGCGCATATAATGGCGGCTTATTTTATACTCACGAGCAGATCCAATAATCTATCGACCACAATGCTACACCATTCAAGGAAAGTGCTTCTATTCACATTGCAAAAGGGATGGACTGTTTCCAAAGTTACCTTTCGAAACGAAGAGGCAGCTTTGCACGCAGTCGTTTCCCTCGAAGTGAACTTTAACAATCTTGTTTTGTACGACTTCCACTTCCTGTCCATCCCGTCAATAAACAGACATTCCAAGTAAAAAACCAAGAAGGAAAGAAACAGAGCGAGCCACAGCAAGCCTCCCAGGGAATACGCCATTACAGAGCCATCATTAATGATTAGCTCGCTATGTCTAATTAATGCAAACGCTGCGAGCACCGGAATTACCAACAAAGCCATTGTATGGAACGCCACACGAGTTGTTTTAATCCATACGTTGCCCAGTATGCTTATCAGCTGCAAAACCCTATAAATATTCACTAACATCGACTCTGGCACATATCCCAGCCCTTCGGTTTTGAACATTCTTTTGCCCATTGAGTGTTTCACTTTTCCTTGAGGCATTGCCGCTTCCATCCAGATTGCACTTCCGAAGACTATCATGATTAGAAAGAGTATTGCAGAGATTGCTGTTCCCAGCATCGCCAAAATGCCAAAAAATTGACACGCCAGAAAGCCCCAGGTAATCGGCGACTTGACAGATATTTCAAGCTCCAACACATTCTCGTAAATGTTGGCAATTGGGTTGGCCGGGTGAAAAAATACGACGCTAAATATGAAGGGTACAATTAGAGGGAATATGCAAACGAACGTCACCAGGTTATCCATACGTTGTACATACTTCCGGTTCCCGACTGGCAGTTGAATGCCATGAGTGTCAAGCCTCAGCTTGAGGACACCTTCCAGCATGAACAATTGATTTAAACCCTCGGTCATTTCAGCACGATATTCGACAATAGCCTGGCCGACCAGCACGACACCTGTGATAACAAACCATATACCGATACCAAATATAGTGTGGAGGATTACTTCTGCAGATCCATGATTTGAAGATGTCTCCAGCCCTTCCTCGGGAATTGCGTCTGGTTTTACGTTCAAAAAGACTACGTAAAGCGCAATGCCTATATGAACAAAGTGAGCCAAGTAGTGGGCTGTGTGGAATGTCCAGTAGCTGTAAATGCGCGTGCAAACGAAACGTTTCTTCCGGGTGTTCCAACAGAAGCCTCCACAACAGAGATACTCCACGTAGGGCCCCAGTCGCAGGGAGATATTTCGTTTCATACGCTCGGTCAACATCTTCAGCGGAAAAGTTGTTTACTTGTCTAGGAAAGACTTGCATTAACCCTGGCTTTGAATTCAAGTAACTCATCGTTCAAGTATTAGGCAATTGAAAAAAAGTTAAAAATAGTTTCTTTCAAGCCAAAAATTGTTACCCAGACAATATGTTATTGTTGTTACCAAGACAATATATTGTACTGTTCGTTATGGCAACTTGTGCGTGTGCGGGTGGAGCTTAATCAATGGAGTTTCTTTCGATTAGATAGGATTAGGCTCCACCTTCTCAGTTGGCTTTTAATATTTCCTAGAATAGATATTTATAATAAGCTTTCAAAGCTGCGGTTTTTTGATGATGTAACAAGTTCTTAAGCGCGTGGAGGATTCGATTTATGGATTTTTTTTTGTTCTGAAAATAGAGCCGAGCGAGGAAAGCGTGTAGAAAAATGGCAGTTGTAATCGCAATTAGATATTATCGGATAAGTTATGTATTTTAGATAAATATGTCATATGTCATATGTTAGCAAAAATGTGTTAATAAGCTTTATTCCAGGAAACTTGAACGAACTTTAAAGAGCTGAACGATATGATACACAAAATAACGATATTATTATGTTATAAATGAAAATTTTCTCTTTTTAGCCTACCCTTCGATTAGACTGATATATAGAAATAGACGCGCAACGGTTTGTTATTTCCTCGGGAAGGCATGAGGCATTAACGTCATGTACCACGTAACAATAACTACGATCCCTTTCCGTGAAATTTTCAATAAAATACTCTAGACCAAATTTTAAAAGACGAGAAATTGCACGCGTTTTTAAAACCTTCCGTTTGTTTTAAAAGATTGAGCGAAAAATATTTTTCTCAAATTCAAACTGCAGAAAAACAATCGTCAAAGTGGTGGGGTACGGTCAACAAACTATTTGTTTTGCTTCGAAAAAAATTTACTTCTGCCAATCTTTGTAGTATAAACCTACTGCCCTTCGTTTACTGAGTGTCTAAAATGAATGTAATCTCGCCAGTTATGAAACTAACCATATAAACATGTCAAATAAAGGAATTTATAGACATTCACTGAAACGTCATGGCCTCCACATCCCAGACTCCGGCTTAGCTTCAGATCTAATTAGTATGCTTGCGATAGATCTAGCTCATTCATTTGCTTTCGGAAATACATCTAATATTCATATGAAAAGCGAAAGCGAATTAATGGCAAATGTTACTCATAAAAAATGTTGAATATTCTCTGTCAATTGTTGTGTAACCAGTAACAAGTGTCATTGACGAAATGAGAAGGGTCTCGAACATTCAGTTGCAAAACACTGACAGAAACCAAAAATGTCAAGTGTAAGACCCGAATTTTCGAAATGTCGTTTGGTATTGCTAAACTATGCAAACAAACTGACATTCACCATTAAATCCTAAATGATGTTGTGTTGCAGGAAGATATCGCGCTAAATGTCCGTATGATTTGAATTGGTTATGGATTTATGCAGTTTTGTGAAATGACTAGGTTTCTAAATCGCTGGTGCTGTCAATTCAATGCAAATATGTTGCGTGCAACACAAGCCTCAAATTTTCTGTCTGACCTACCTTATCCATGCTGATCAGGCGGGGTTGTCCTATGTAAAAGCATTTGACTATTAATCACACCAATTAACAATCAGTACAAGGAAAATACATCAAAGAGAAACAACTGCATGTTAGCTTGCTTCCGAACGAGCACAATCCGTTGTGATTAGTGCAAAAAAAAAAAAATATCCTATGCAAAATTAATTGCAAATCGGGAAATCAAGAGCAAATTTTGTTTTTCTTTGAAAATGTACATTCCAACTGGCTTCCGGCAAGGAAGGGCCCCAAATACAGGGCCCTTCAGTGGAATAACGTCGACTGTTATTGCAACGATGTTGGCGTCAGTGAGCGTTTACTTAAGGACGTGGTCATCCTACGACAGACTCTCAGACAGTGTGGGGAACACTGCGTATTCAATATTCTCGACAGAAAAAGATCATTTTGATTTTATAATTGGTAATACAGCATTTGCTACTCTGAGTAAAAGTTATTTTCGATGAGTTTTGAAAGCGAGTTTTATTCGTGTGCTTTAAAAGTGGGCGGCGGAACTGCTGGAGCACTGGTGGCATACAGGCTTTCCGAACTCTATGACGTTCTTCTACTCGAAGCTGGAGGGGAAATGAACGATTTCCAGTTGATTCCAGCTATGTCGTTGCTCATGTTGAATTACCCAGAGATTGACTGGCGACACAAAACTGTGCCACAGAAGCATTCCTGCTGGGGATCGCCGCAAAATGTAGCAAAAAAACAGTAAAAAAGAAAGCCGTCGTTCGTAGCCGTATCTTTATGAAAAACAACTTGAAATGTGCATTTCGCAGAGATCAAATTGGAGTCAAGGCAGAAACCTGGGAGGTACGAGTAACTTGAACTTTCTCATCCACTCCAGAGGCTGCCCGAAGGACTACGATGTCTGGGCTCAGCTAACTGGAGACCCAAGCTGGAAGTATGACGCTATGCTTCCGTACTTTAAGAAAACTGAAACCTATAAAGGACGTTGGGAGGACAGTGAGTTGTACACGCTTTGAAGCCATTAAGGTTATGAATAGCATGAAAGTAAAGTGCATTGTTTGTAACATGACATTCCAATGTACACAATTAGATGGATATCATGGAACTAATGGCCCACTCATGCTTCAAGGTGAGTGAGATCAGCTAAACCAATCAAAATTTCATTTTCCAAAAAAAAAACTCAAATTCGCGAGAAACAAATTTCTTCATTTCGCAGAACCGGATTTTACTGGAGTTGGTGAGACGTTTGTGAACGCTGCTAGTTGAGCTGGGATATCCCCGAACTGACATCAATGGAAACATCACAGAAGGCAAGTCAGAGGCAAAGCTTCCTCGACAGTCGTAAAATAAAATGCTACATTGAAAAGCTATACCTATTTTGTGAAAGTGCCGTGTTTTGTTTGGATGCTGTTGGGAAACAATATCAGTGCGCTGATTACCATTCATAAAAATTCATATTTTTTTCCGTCAGGTTTTGACACAACAACGTACACAATGAAAGACGGCAGACGGAATGCAGCGTACGGAACCTTCCTTGAGCCACTGCGGAACCGACTCACACTCACGATAAGAAAATATGCGCATGTTCGAAAGGTTGGCTGCCAGACTCAACGGCAAACTTGCCAGTCAGAAGCTATTGTTTTTTTAAAAAGAATGACAGGCGTCATTGTAAAGTTTCATGAATTTCAGTTGCAAAAACATTCTTATTCGCAGGTGCTAATTGACTCTCAANTCAGAAGCTATTGTTTTTTTTTTAAAGAATGACAGGCGTCATTGTAAAGTTTCATGAATTTCAGTTTTGCAAAAACATTCGTATTCGCAGGTGCTAATTGACTCTCAGAAGAGAGCTTATGGAGTTGAGTATGAGCGCCATGGCACAATCTCACATGCGTTTGCCAAGAAGGAAGTTATCTTATCGGCAGGGTCGATGAATACCCCGCAAATTTTAATGCTTTCAGGGATTGGTCCACGGCGACATCTTCGTCACATTGGTGTATGTTCCTCAGTCAATTGTAATGCTGAAAACAAATTTAAATTGCGCGATTTGTGAATAGATTCCAGTAGTCAAGGACCTTCCAGTCGGACTTAATTTACAAGACCATTTGTCCGTCTACCTCGGACCTTTTTTCGTCACAGAACCAATCCAGTTTTCCATTGGTGACGATGTCATCAATCCGAGTACCATTGGTCGATTCATTATTCAAGGCAAGGGAGCGTTGACATCAGCCGGAACTCAAGCGACTGGCTTTTTCGCCACAAAGATCGCTCAAGCCCACGGGGAAGGGGACTGGGCTGACGTTCAAATCATTGTTTGTGGGGTCTCCGCGGGAGACAACTTTCCCTCAGAAATTGCCCGTGGATTTGGACTTGACGTTCCCCTCTGGGAAGAATACTACAGCCATGCAATCGGTTATCATTCCTTTTTCTTGATTGTTTCCGGTGCGAGGCCCCTTGCGAGAGGCTACATTCGGCTGAAAAATTCTGACCCGATGACCCCAGTCCGAATCCAGCCCAACTACTTGGACAACCAGCACGACGTGGACACCCTCGTGGAAGGTCTTAAAAGATCAGTACAAATTGTCGAAGAGACTGACACGTTTGCCGCCATTGGAGGACGATTTACAGACAAAGTCCTTCCCGGATGTGAGCATTATCCGTTTAGAAGTGACAAGTATTGGGAGTGCTACGCTCGTTACATGTCTGTTAGTTTGCATCATATTGTCGGCTCAGCGACAATGGGATCGGAGAGGTCTCCTGGATCCGTTGTGGACACACAACTACGCGTTATTGGCATAACTGGGCTACGAGTTATCGACGCGTCTGTTATTCCCCGCGTCCCGATTGGAAATACGAACGCTCCGACTATGGCGGTGGCCGAACGAGGAGCCGAATTTATAATTAATTTGTGGAAGAGCAGCAGGCTTTCAGAACCTTTAGGAAGAAACTTGACTCTTTAAAAGGATAATATATTTATCTGTTTTTAATTGTAATTGTTGAAATATTTAAAAAGTGCGTAAATAAAAAAGCTACAAAAATTCCACTGATTTTTTAAGTTGATATGATTCATGAACATGAAAGCTATTGGACGTTCATAAGAGGGAAGCTCATGGTGGAATTGTGCTCAAAAAGCCATGTGGGGAGAAGTGCGTACATAGGTTAGGAGGTGTGCGTGTAACGTTTCATTTGTTATTTCCCCGAATAAAAACAAGTTTCTTTGTGCAACAGTGCTGGTCAAGGTTCAGCCAGTACGTGGCCTTTTACTTGTATAAGAAAGGTATGATACTGGACTGTTACTGCATCCGAGGAAGCCTCGCGCATCGTGTTTTGGAATGGGCTCAAATGCAAAAAAAAAATTAAAAAATCAACAAAAAAAAAAATTTACGACGGCGATTTTTGTTTTTTGTACTCAATGTGATAGTGATAAACAAAACGACCGTTGCCTTATTTAATTATAAAAAAAAAAAATTTACGACGGCGATTTTTGTTTTTTGTACTCAATGTGATAGTGATAAACAAAACGACCGTTGCCTTATTTAATTAGTTTCGGACATCGATATAGATGTCGATTTTGTTGCCCTGGCAGAGGCTTTCTCGTTTCTATGAGAAGAACCCTGGGCGGGATGTTAATTGATGCATGAATTATTATTTGTTTACATCAGACTACATTATCGTTGGGGATGAATGCTTGTCACTCCGGACATGCTCTGCGACTACCAAATCAGTTAGTGCGGTGGTAGAAAATTTATTCATACCTTTTAAGCCTGCTGTTTTGGGATTCATACCTCATTTCTAAGCGTCTACTTATGTTGCCTTACAACTCACGGCAACTTACAGTGCAAGAAAAAATGTACAAAAATCTAAAAATAAAAAATCCAAATAAAATCGATATCTTCTGCCTTGCTAAATCTAGGAGTTTAGGTTTAACTGAGCTCTTTTTGGTTTTAAAACAACACGTCCAAATTCAGTATTGAAAATGACTCCAACAGAAATAGAAGAGTTAGGAATTAAGTCGATTGCATTTTTTTTCAGGCTACTTGGCCCGTTTCCCATACAATGGAATCTTCAAAACCATTCTCTTCAAATGCCCGATCAGACTTTGCGCCAGTACAAAAGGTACATACTAATGTGGACATTTGGGCAGATCGTGTGGACAGTTTGCGGGCTAAATGCCCTCATTTACACGAGTATTCTTCCAGATTACCGGTTTGGTAGGATTGAACGTCTTACAGTTATTTGGATCTGTGCATCGCTTGGAAGCCTTCAGATTATATTTTTGATTTCTAACCGAAACAGAGGCAAACTTGCAGCTTCCTTTAATGCACTAAGCCAAATTGACAATACTCTCCGAGCCTGTGAGTTAAATGTTTTAAGTATTCTGCCAAAGAATGAAGGCCGTAAATTAATTAAATGTTATTTGGTCACAGGTTTACCCCGGTCAAAAGTTAAGTCGAGCCAAAACAGCCGCCTAATTTTGCTAATCATCCCATTCCTTGGGATAGGCACAGTGTTTGCACCTTGTGCGTTTGTGGCTGCGGACTTGGATCCAGCCAAATATCTTCTCGATTTATTTCTTCCGCATCCGTATCACAGATCTCGCTTTCTGATCATTTCAGCAATAGTTTTCCGAATTATTTTAACGACTTTTGCTGCACAAGAATTGTTTAGGAGTAGCGCCGTTAATATGATGGTGGATTTAGCATTTACAGACCACCTAAGCTCAATTTTACAGCATCTCCAAACTCTCAAAAATTCACCAGAGAAATGCTGTTACATTTTCCAAGCGTTGTTGATTTCTTTTCAAAACATTTTGCCAATACTTGAATCAAAAATAGGTATTTTAGCTAATTTGTTTTTTACATCAATTGTGTTTCTTGGCTGGGTCAATTTTAAGGCCTCGTTACAGTCACTTGGTGTAATGCTGTATAGTTGGTATAAGGGGTTATTTGTAATTATGTTAATATTTGGAATGGTCCTAACGGGCGCTATCTGCAAAAGTTTAGATTCGTTGGACGAAATATTGTATAAGTGCAAATCTAACGCACAGAGAGTCTTCAGGGAGCGCCCGTCAAAAACAAATAAGGTCCTTTATAAGAAACTCAGGGCACAGATTCATTTACGTGTTAAACACCATTTCATGGGATACATGGGCAAACATTTTTATAATCTGTTGTTTTATACGTTGATACTGCGAACTATTGATGCTATATTGATTTTTGAGTTAGATCCAGCAGTATAAATGGTTTGGTCCGAGGACTAAATGTATATTATGTATTAACTGACGATTTTCATGATTAAAAGCATCCTGATTCTTATGGAAAATCGACGCATGCATAACATGATCCAAAAGAAAAAAATCGTTTGGTCAATCTGGCCACTTGATTAATATCTCGTCACTTCGTCTACTTGTTCGTTTTTGAATGGTTCTGTTTGCCGCCGCATTGCTGCACCCCGAGATCAAAAGACCAAATCTATGAATGAGGCTGGAAATTTAAGAGTTTGGCACTGCTGTTGGTAACCCCTTTTTACTGAAGCTACATTTGAAATGGCGGCATTAAAAATCAACATTAAATGTGCCAACAAAATACTTGAACTGCGCTGCGTGTTCCAATCGTCGAACTCCAGAGGAATTTCCTGAATTTTGTAATTTATTTCAAAATTAAAACCATTGATAGTCAGTTAAGATATAAATATTTTATTGAGTATTATAATACATACTGTTGGTGGAACTGCAAGATAAAAATTTTCAGCCGCTGCGATTGTTGAACTTCACTCTGTGTTAACAAATTTTGTCGTGAAAATACATTTTCTGACTGTACACGGGGTACCC
>VICI01003270.1:0-13764 GCA_019593645.1 Akabosia matsudoensis | reverse complement strand
TGGAATGTAAGGAGGGACCTTTATTCTCTCAAGGGTATCGTTAACATTTTGCAGAGTCGGCAAAGCTGGTTTGTGGTTTGTTATAGATTGCAAATCTTGATACATATTTTTTCTTTCAAGTATTTTTTTCAAATAAATCCCCAAGTAGATGAAAAAGCTCTTTCAGTGTAGGAAAGAAGTACAGCATTAATTTTTGTATTATATAGAAATGCCCTCCATGAGTTTCTCGAAGATTTGTTTGTTATAAGAACAACTTTAAATTGATGTGTCTACCACGGCAACAGTCTTTTACAAATTCCCTCTGGCAATTTTCGCTGATAGCGGATCAGATCATTATATTATTGTTATCACTTGGCATTAACTGAAGATATATTTGTAGCTAAAGACATCGCCACAATGTGAGGAAAATCTAACTTCTAGACGACTGGTGTTTGATCAGGAGTACATCCATGTTTACAATCGTAAAATACGTACAACCTGGCGTCTCAAGGACATCACATATATAACAAACTTGAAACTAACAGGTGCGCAGAAGGGTGTGTTTTGATAACCAGAGTCACTTTCCTTGATTTATAACATACGTTATCATGGATGGGGCAAAAGTCAAATTTCATAAAAATTTGTCACGTCACGCTCGAGTGTATTAAGCCAATAATTAATGTCCGTATTACCATTTAGCAACCACAAGTGAACCAGCAAACAGTCCATGAATTTTTTTTAAAAGCCGTACAGTTTTGATTCACAATCATTCAATTCACCACATTGAAAACAGGATGCATATAGGGCACATGAGTGGAATGGATGCATAAGTTGGACGGAACTGCTTACTATTGAATGACTATGCAACGTTTGACCAGAGATAAAAAATTTCGAAATTTCATATGTCCAGTGGTAACTTGGCAACTATGAAAGTTTTGAGTAAATTAGGTCCAGTGTGGTTAGAGATGCACTTTTCTTAATCTTCAGTCTTCATGATCAATATTTTGGCGACTTGACATGATATATCGAAGATGACAGTTTTGATGATGATACCATGCCTAAATCTGACGTAGTAATGCAAAATGTGAAATGGCTTCCCATTTCTTTACTTTTGCGTCCCTTTTGAGGTTGTGGTAACGACTAACGACGGTGTTGCATAGGGTAAACGAAGATAAGTGTTCGCGGCAGTATCTATTTATTACTTACCATAAACTGAAATTGATCTTTTCCATAAGTTAACAGCCTTCCATGAAAACGCCTATTGCTTCCCATTTCTTCACAAACAAGTTTAATCATCTGTGAAATCGTTACTAAAATGTTTGACGAACAATCAGCCCGGTCATGACCGTTAAAGGGTATCCAGGACGAAATTGTGCACGAAAGGAAACACACATACTCTTATAACATAACGTTTATTTTGTTTCATCCATACTTACATCAATTACAAATTGTTGGTCATTTTACCGTACAACTAAAGCGGAAGTCATTTCTATTTGAACATAGATAGCACACGCATAAAAGAAAAGGTACTGAAAATTTACGGATGGGATTAATTTTTGCATAAGCACTAGAATGGAATATCTTGGTAATCATGCGACATTCAATTTACCTGTATGCTTACATATTTTACTACGCAAATCCTAAAAGTCAGCTTATATTGTATTAAGGGTTAACTACACGTAACAGAAAATCTCGACAATAATTACTATGGTAATAAGTTTTGTGGTTTACAGAATTACGTTATAATGCTCTCTAAATTACTTAATATTTTTGCCTTGCCTATCCAGTACATTCAATTTAGACTAGAAACCTCTCTAAATAATATTCTTCACTTAAAACAATGTAACACTGGCTTTACTGACGTGTCCTGCGTGAGTTCTGATTGAGCACGCATACCACTGCACTGCAGGAAAAAATATGTTATGTCGCACACGAATAATATATGGCACCTGGGGATGATATTAATCCTACAAGCATAGCCGTTTGAAAACTAATTTCCGTTTTTGTGTCACATCACAAAGCAAAGTTCTCGTTCAACCTTTAGATTTCGCCAAAAAATTTCATCTCATAATAAATTTACAAAGAATTTCATGACTTAATAGATGCACTAATTTGGATGGACCAGTGTGCTCCTTGAATGCAAGTTAAAAAGTAGCCAAATCTAATCCTACGAACGTTTTCCTATTACCAATTAATAGATAACGACGTAGTTGTAGTAGAGCATATTATGCTAATCAAATCGTCCAGGTTAGTTACGAGTCAGTTTAAACATTTACCATCCAAAGAATTTTAATGATTGATAAAACCATTAGAAATATTTGGTGTTTCCAGTTCTTTTCGTGTTTGTAAAATACGACAATAACAAGACAAGCAAGTAAAAAATAGAAGTAAAATGAAAGCTTTTATCGTATATAACATTTCTAGTAACAAACGCAAACAGTGGTTTGGATTATGAGGGTAAAAATTTGTATTATGTCCTAGTTAATATTACCGTAAGTACTCCTATCGTCACCCCGGAACAATGGGCACAAAACCCGCCGACTTCACTGTTTACTATGGCAACCACCTCCCCCGCTTTGTCTAAACATTTTCAAGTATAGACTATTGTGGGTTCAAGCTGACTTTTAGGTTGAGGAAATAGGTTTAAATAGACTGCAATTTGTTGCTAAAATCGAATTTTTCCATTAAAACCTGTTTTTTAACCGGAGTAGTCGTTCCCTGAAACTAATCGCTAGTTCTAACAATAAACCACATTAAATTTCTCGCACTTCTGCTGACTGAGATTTTCGTTAAAATAGGACGCAAAGTGGGAATTCGGTTATAATGGGCGAAGTCTCGACCAAACGGTTCTATAATAGGAGTACTTACGGCGATAGATTAGCAAATAAATTACAGTGTAAGTACTTACGGTAGTTTAACTAGCCTCTTCGAAAGTGCTTCCAAGTATACTCGTTGACATCTATTGTTACTTCGATAATATTGACTTGAAGGCCACCTTGCCGGACCTTGCTGTGAGACGCCTTATAACTTATAACGTGTTAAAGAAAATTGAAAATGTTTCTCATCCGCATGCATGTATATCGTGGATCTCTTTCATTTATATGCTGCTGTTTGTTTTATATTTTGGAGTTTTCATCTTGCTAATGTGGGCCCTTGTATTGAAATTCGTAAAATTACAAACCGTCCGTATTCGTGTGAGCTTTACCTTAGCTACCTCTTGCGATTTTGCTCGAATAATTTATCGATGAATGTCTATTGCATACCCTATTTAAACTTGTATACATCGTACGCTACTAGTACAATTTTCCAAAAAAAAAATTATCTACGTTATCCCCTCATACATTTACAATTTACTCCAAACGGCATCTCGTTTTACTCTACAGTGCAGTTATATGTCGTGTAACTGGATTATACAGGAAATAGAAACAGGTTTGTAGCCGCATTGTGCGCTTGTAAATAACGTTACGTGTGTACATAAATATTAGCTTCTTTGACTTTAAAATTGATTTCCATTCGTTTACGTTGTTTAATAATATATGTGTCAATATATAATTCTAATTTTATTTTGTATTACATTAAGTACTTCATTTTACATATGTATGGTACATATCGTCTATACGATTATTTACAATTGAAATATTTTGCCGAGCTTTCTACTTCTGCGTGCTAATCTCCAGATGCCTTTATACTCACGGTAGAGAGAAATGAAAAACTTTCCTCGTTTTTTTCATATTAAGTTTAGTTATACTTTTTTTCTCATTCTTTTCTCGTCAATTCCTCGAGTGTTGTATATGAAAACGAACGAAAAGATAAATAGAAAAGTTTTACGTCGCAAGATAGTAGCTCCAATAAATAATGACGAAGACGGTGAACGCTGCAGGGAAAACAAATCTGCACGTCTCGTCGATCCTTTTGGCTCTTTCCTTATAGTTCGGCATAACCTTGGCTGCTGCATAAGCCGCAAGAGGTTCCATGACATTTATCCCTTCGACTGGGATTATAGGTTGGTCCACCACACTCAAGAAATGTGGGTTTGAATTTTGCATGAAACTTGTTTCCACATGGTTCTTGTCCAATGAGTTGTCCAGTTTCTCGCGGAGCTGTGATACACAGAAACAAATATGACTTAAACAGCAGCAAAGCACATTTGGATACAATCAAAAGCATAAAATTCAGTTTTAGGAGGGGGTGGTATGTACATATGGAAGGCGTGGATTGTCATTGCGTGCGTGTGTGAAAAACAACTACGTCGAGTGCATACACCCATTTCATTTATGGGTCTTGTTTCCCATTTTTCCATACAAATCTCTTTACGATTATTGCTTCACAAACTTTGTGAAAGTAGGTAGGTGTATAAAATTTATTAATATAAAGTGTGAAATAGAAAAAGGAAATTGTGCGCTTTCCTGACAGCCAAGTATTTTCAGTTACCACACACACACGTTTCAGCTATAAGTATCGTTTCCTGTTGTCTCTGTCACTTGGCTATAAAATAAGAAACTGGTCGACCGATAATTTTGGGAAAAGGTAGAGGAAACTATGCACAGATACTATTTTTTACATTTTGCAGTGCAGATGTGGGAGAAAATAAAAACTTTCTGTCGTCCTATGCATCTAGCTGAAATTTTTGCTATCCAAAGTTTCCAACGTCAACTTGAATATGTATAGGCGTAGTAGTACTGTATTCGGGTTTTGTAGTTACAGATTGTGGAATGGCTGATGCTAACTTATTTGCCTCCATTATGATCTTGTCACCTCCCACGGAGTTGTAACGACTTGTCTTAGAAAATTACACCTGCAGTGAAAGTTGACTAAGACAACTTTGGCCACCTAATAGTAAAAACTACAAAGACGTCTAGTTAGATCGACGAAACTTTCCAATTTGTAGATCTAGTGACTTATTAATTTCAGTTGTTTTTCACCAGGAAAGCCTCGTAACGGGATGAAATATTCGTTTACGCATAGTTCCATCAATAAAAGCTGCAGCTCACGCTGTGAGTCGAAAGTTGGAGCTTCCCCACAGCCACACACATATGACCTATCCAGGGTTTTCTGTTGCTTGCAATGTTGTAAAAAAGCTAGACAAAGTCGTACATAACTCATTCTTGAATATAACACGCTTGGCAAGGAAGTATTTATGCTGATCACTTGGTTTGCTGCATACCATCATTGTTATTATGATGAATTCTGTCTCATTTATACAATTTATACACATTTACTACCACCGATACGTTCGAAAATGTTGCTCTCCCCGACGAGCCATTATTACTATTTTGATGGAAATTCGAATACCATCCCTGCGATGAACTCTGGCGACATTTCTGCCTCTATGGGGTCCACAAGAAGAGTGGCATGTTGCTGAACAAATGCACTTACAGCAACGCTATTTCACTATGTTGAGTAATTGCTCTGCATACAAAGCGCTCCTTAGGGACTGGCAGGAGAAAGCGCTCTCATCTCAAAACTCAAAACTAGAAAAGACTCTGATGAGCACACACTAAGACGAGGGCAAGGACGACATATACAGCTAGAATATGTACCTCGAGATGATATGTTGAATTAAACTAAAAAATGGAAATGTGAAACATAGAGTACTTGTTTTTCGCCTGACAGCCAAGGTTTTATGAGTAAAAATTTGCAATTTTAGACTGTTTCCGCCTTTTTTAAACTTAAACCTTAATTTGATGCGTTATGGATAGATAAATAGATAGAGGAGTTAGTTCAAGTGTGTTTTTTATTAAGCTTGTACTTACCATAGAATGCCCAGATGGAGAGCGTCCCATGCCCAAATTCTCTGTATCACTACCGTGAGCTCCCATACAACTATTATGCTCAGCTTTCGCCTGGCGAAATTTTCTGCAGCATTCCTTTCTCCACAGGTAATTTACCACGGTGAATTCCAATAGAGCCAAGAAAACGAACGCTGTCAGTTATGTAAAAAACATAAACATAAAAAACAGATTAGATATTTTACTATTGTAGTACATTTTAAATTATGGTAGTATGCTTGCAAACCCAATTATTTTAAATGTAGACAAGTAAATAATATAGAAAGACACTACAAACAACAAATTACAAACAAAATATGGCAAGCATGCTTGTTCGATTGTCTGGAACGCCTCATCTGGGAAAAGGGACCGATAATGATAATTGTTCCACGCTACATTATCCATCAGAATGAGTACCAAAGCTTACTCATTTTAATGTAACATTTTAATGTAGATTTTATGGCATGTATCACTCTTTGAACTACTGGCCCATTAGAGAGCTTTTTTTTGTCTTGAGGTCATACATATGTACATATGTCGGATGGATACCAATAAACATGCCCTTTTTCATAACTAGTTGCAAATTAACCCCTATTAATTAGCTCAGAGACTTCAGAGAAGGATTACTTCACTAATTTCGCCAGTTGCATTAAGCCCATGTTTTTATTCACATAGGTACTTAATTAACGATATCAACATAGCATTCACAAAGATTAAAAGTAAATAACTTGTCTACCTGTGCACGTCCCCATCCATACATCTATAGCCTTTACATAGCTGGATTCAATGTTTTCCTGGATATCTGTTGAAAAAAACAAGACGTCTATTATGTTCACAACTTTCAACTCTCCTTACTAGATAAGAAATCAATCATTATTCACCGTTAACCACTTGAAAATAACACCAACACGTAAACGCACATGTGTCTCTGCATCACACGTGAACAGTATCACAAATTTCGTCTAATTTGTTAGACTTCAGATTTTTGCAGCGCCAGAAGGGCTAGACAGTATTCGTTTTCTGACTAAAATGCATTCAATCATAAACTTAGCCAATAAAAAACTATTCCAATAAAGGTTGCTTTTTCGATTTTAATAAGAAAACTACAATTTTTCATTAGTTTTCAATAGGAATGAATAATAGCCTCTCGTTTGATTTGCAAAAAGACAGACCAAAAATAGAAGCCTCGTTGTCTGTATAAACAGTCAACTGTATTCCTTACGGGAGATATTTACTTCAAAATCCTTTTGCCCGCATATTTACAATAAACTTGAAGAAAACATTTCTCATATTGATTAAATTGAAAGAGTAAGTGAACATGATTTTATATCCTGCTTTTTCTACAATAGAAGCTCTCAAAATAATAGAATAGCTCATTTTTCATAACCCCTTTCAACTGCCTCGAGGTATCTCACACGTTTTCCAAGAAACATAGGATAAGGTGACAAGATGAAAAGCTGCGCTCCGTAAAGAAATGGAAAACAATGTCTATGTGCCGGAATATTATTTCTCTTACAGACATTTTGCACTGCAAAACGCTCAAGCCTAAACTGATTTGTAGTTCTGACGTTACTGCCTCAAGAGACGTAAAAATGTTCCATACGCTTCTTGAAATTGCGCTAAAAAACTTTCGTTGTGCTCGAGTTGTTTTATCCCTTTACGGAGCAACCCAAGTGTGCATTTTGCGAAGGAGGGAGAGTTCATCTTTTCAATAGACACATCAAAATCTTTTGAGGGACTGAATGCACCCATGCTTACATACTTGTGGCTTTTGAAGAGACTGTGAGAAGTGTGGTGATCCCCAACGTGACACGTCCGGGGACGGAGTTGACATCCATCCAAAAGGAGACCCATGAAATGACCACCATTAGAATCGTTGGTAAGTAGCTTTGCACCAAGTGAAAACCGAGGAGTCGGTACAAGTAAAATTCCGCAACGAGACAACTGTAGTTTCCTACGAAAGTTCAAAAAACATGTCATACGACAGTAATAGCAATAAAATTATAGCGGATGTATGAGCAATGACACAACATTAACACATAGCACACTTGTTTTTTCGTAATTTCATTCCCTCAGCTTGACACACATTTGAGCATTAATTCGACACAACTACCACGAGTTACACGCAACTTTCGACAAACAATATTCCGTAACATTATTAATTACGCATTATTATAGTATCACTTTTTGTCCTTTGTTGAGCCGTCCGTTTAAAGAAGTGTGGAAATGAAATTTACCACAAATAGAAGCAAGGTAGGGATAGAATCTTGTGCAAGCTACTACTACATTAGAAACAGTCGAAAGTAGACTTTGGAAACGTTTGGTCTTAGGCGGGACACGATGACATGCTTCCCATTCATCTTCGTTTGACACAAAAAATCGAGGGTTGAATAAAGCAAAAAGAGGTTTTAGGATGGTCTCTCTGTTAAAGTTTTTTACTGTTCTCTTTTTTCATATATTCAGAAAACTACAATGTAATGTGTTAGATTCTCTTGGGAGTGTTCATGTGGTTGTATTATTTTCCAACAGACATTCCATATATATTTATATGGAAGATCTGTTTTTTTCGAGAGTGAGAAAGAAATCCAAAAAAAGGTCAGAGTCCTTTTTTGTCGATTTTTGCATCACTTCCGCTCTGTAGAAATGTCCATAATAAATTCTCACACAGAAGTACTGATTTTCTTTTGAAAATCTGCGTATTTTCTCTCAGGAAATAAAGCATTCTGTAAACTAAATTCAAAATCAATACTCATCCGATTTATCTTAAACCTGAAGGATCATGCCATACATGGCCATCATTATGGGAAACATCAAGCCCACAGCTAAACTTTCTCCCAAAAGAAAACCTTTATCTCAAAGGATTGGCCGAATATTTAAGGCCTTTTCTAGAAGGTAAACACGCACCGATCTGAAAAGATTCGTTACAAGTTGTGGCAACCATGCTTCTCAGTTCGAATTGAGACATGCCCAAATTCCCGATGGTGATAGGCTTGATCTTCTTCCACTCCAAAATTAACTCTTCCACGGTTTTAGAAACTAAAAGATTCAAGAAAACACAGGTTTTAAGCTTTATCAGATTGTGTTTCAGCCATCATTATTGCTAAAGTTTGTAATCGCTTAAAGCTTGCCATTTTTAATCTTATCATGAAAAGTCACAACAAACTGTTCTAGACAGTATTCCTTATTCACGAGTCGTAAGTTGTGTGAAAATACTTTCTCCTAACGTGACGTTTGTTAGTCTAGAGGCATGGTTCCGCACAAAGGAAAAGTCTACTTAGGATTATCAATTTTTAGACAAAAGTAACTTACAGCTGGCCACTTCCATAGTGCATGTTTGGTTGTCGAGTGGAAATTTTGAGAGATTCATCATGCAGGAAAAGGTTACCTTCAACCTGCGAAACAGATCAATATTATTGCTACATGATCATAGTTGTTTTCACGGACTGCAGAACAGTATCATAGTTCAGCTGCAGAATCCACCTCCCATACGTGCGGAGATTTTTTATGACGCAAGTCAATACATGAAATCACGAATTATTTGAACGGGTTAAAGTCCCTAATCCTGTTAGCTTCTTTACGTGAAACGCTTACTAAAGTTTTCGAAGCCAAATTGTTTAGAGATCGGATGGAGATTCAAGTAATTACCTAACGCGTATATGAACCGCGTCTGAATCAATTCTGAGTGTGGATTCTTTCTGAAAACAAGTTGATATATGTCTAATTTGGTTGGATTCAATGTGTGTCTAATTTGGTGGGTTAAATGTGTGTTTGTTTTATGTACGAATACAAATAGGATACTATATATTAACAACTCTTGCATCAAAAACCTACATTGCTTTTGAGAATTTGTGATCGATGGTGTAGAGTGGAATTGAAAATACAAACAATACGCATAATTTAACTTGCTAACACATAAACGTGCTTTCTCTTCCTGCATGATTTACTGCCTGGAAGCATCTAAAGCTATAAAATGACGAAAAGAATTATTGATGTGTGTTTAACCTGGTCGTGGATTTACGTATGTTCAAGCATACGTAAATCACGCCTACAGCTATGTATACCCTCATCCATCACAAAAAGAAAGTCGAAAGCCGGAAATGTTAAACTTTATCTCACGTCTTAGGTTCATGTCCATACGGAGGTTTACTGAGAAACGATCGTTATCACCGAGTTCGAATGGCTTGAAATAAAAGTACTGTGTCAAAAGGCAACCATATAATATGGCAGCGATATATAAAGTTATTTAACCTCCCCAACGCTTTTATACCGCTAAACAATCTTTTAGGATGGATTCCATATCAAAGTCATCGTTTTTCGAAACATTGGGGCGAATTTTAGAAGAACAGCGAGTTCCGACTTATTGCTAGTACATGATTTTGTAATGTAACAAATGTAAATGAAACCCAAATTTTTGCTAGATAGGATAAACCATGGTCCATTGAATTATAGAATTGCTTGAAGTTTGAAATTTCTACGGTAAAGGTTGTAGACATGAACTGTGAGATAATGCTGAGATGAAAGAATATGTTAAACAGAAAGAAGACATTAATATTCTCATCCTCGAATTTTTATATGGAAAAGGTAAAAAAATGTTATATTGACAGACCTCGTTTGCGATGAAAATATTAACAATTTTTTTTTCGCAAACAATTCACAATTTTGTATGATGCAAAAAAATCAAGACAGAGAAGATGGCAGCAATAATGCATGCTTCATCACACTGATCATCATCGTCATCGTCAGGCGCTTCCTTGGCTCATCTAAATATTTTGTTTGTCAAATAACTAAGAGCGTATTCAAGAAGCGTATCTACTTCAGCATGGAAAGATGGAGAAAGGAAAGTGTTTTCACTAAGCCTTCCTCCTACTTTTACCGCGTCTCCGGCTTATTGTCAGTCACAATGACACAACTTAACTATTTTTCGCCTTGCCGGAAGATAAAACAGGTCGGATAACTCTCCCAGGGACAATTTCTGCATGCAAAAAGTACTTTGCATATTCTCAACTCCAAACCAATATGAACTTAAAAATGAGATGACAAGAAAATGATACTGGAATCTAATTTTTGTTTGAAAATGTAAATTTTATGACAAGAAAACTTGACTGTCTACCTACTATTTGCAATAAGCTAAACATCCCATCTGCATATGAAAGTGAAAGATACCACCTTAACAAACCAGCGCATAAAAAAGGACTTTAAAGCAGGAGAAACGTGCCAGTTTCTGGAGCAGAAAACTGCTCACTTGAGTTGGCAATCGTTTGTTGGCTAAAGCTAAAATGGGTAGAATTTTACTTTTACTAAAGCATGTACCATCTTGTTTATCTTTTTTTTCATTGGTTCGTGTTCAGTCGAGAGTGTTTACATTTGTGTGGCATGTTGTTAGCATAAGATATATTTTAAGAATAACTTAGTCCTCCAAATTGTTTCTGAAGACTAAACTACAGTGGATAAACTCTCATCGTTCAAAGGATATGGGATTTTGTCTTGGCAAGATATGTATCGATAAAAACTCTGAACTTCACAGATGTAAAGAGAGGATTATATTTATCTAGAGCAAATTGTTTTTCGCATGAATGATTATGATTGATTGCAACTGAAACTTTATCTGATGCAAGGTCGGTTAAATGGAAATGTACAGCACAATATGTATTAGACCTCGTTTGGACGCGCACAGTCCCTTTTTGTTTCTTACATCTATCATAATTCCTAATATGTAATAATAATAATGTTGTAACAACGCAATAAAAATACAAAATTATCCATTCAAAAATAACACCACAGTTTTTAAATCGTGCGCGGCCTGCAATCAGTCAGTTAAGATTGAAGGTTGTTTTTAAAGATCTAGAAAATTAAGGAATTAATTTACATGCAATTAATTGAAAAGAATTGGGTTTAAAAAACTGTCCGGAAAAAAAATTCCGCGAGGGGCAAAAAACCAAGATATCTTGAACTACTGAAAACATGTAATTTAAATAGGGTAGTCTTATGAAATCATGGGTATCGTACTCCGAAGAAGCATAAATCTTTTGTTTTTACAGGTTAAGCCCTTTGGGTAACAAAGTAACAAGTGTTATTTTTGTTAACATACGACGTGAAGAAACAGTTTTATGTACTTTTACGGTACTGTATAACGAAACCATTTGGAATTACTGATTTTATTTTATCGAATAGGGAAAACAGAAAAGGATAACATAAGGATAACAAAAATTGATCTTGAAAAGCAGTTTTTGCTATTTGTCTTATGTTTATAAATAACTACAGAGTAAATGATACTTGACACTAGATAAGAAAATTGTTCATAGCCAAAAAACAACTGCAAAAACTTACCAACACACCTCATTAGTGTTACAAAGAGCTAGTATTTATTGAGACAATAAATTGCGTTTTTCTGCTGAAACAGAAACGTGTCACTGTGTCTCTAAAATATTCTTGCCAGAAGTTCATTAGAAAAGCTTTTCTCAAATCCTAAATTTCACGATTTTATTGGATTTTCAGTGTTAAAGTGAAAAGGATAAAATGGCATGAATGGTTTTGGTACAATGTAATCTAAATAACCCATTTTATGCGAAAAAGCATTTTAAACTATGAGCTGGTGAATTCGAAATTGGTTTAAAAAACTTAATTCCTTTTTTTATCTACAACGTCTCGGTCGAAATTCGAATCCGTAAATGTGCTCAGAAACTAGTCATTCCTGAATTTTCTCATTAACACGAGACTAAAGAGAAAGTCATATTGAAAGATTTTATATGAATGAGGACGACATAAACATATGACATATAAGCATAGTGTAAAACGACACATTTTCGAAATGAATAAAGAAACAGATTCTTTTAAAAAGTTCTTTCATTTGGAATGTCGAATCGCAATAAGCTTCTACCCAAAGCTTTATCCCAGTGGTACCACATGTGACATGTGCAATGTTATCCGCTATTCTTCTCGTCCTAAACAATTTCCTTTGTGGAAGCAATGAATTCAGAATTCATACTGACGAGCAAACGGTTTACAACCATGTGTTCATATTGCTTAGTTTTTTCTTTATAGCCTCAACTTGAACCAATGTTCTCGGATGTAAATTAAGTCCAAAGGAAGAATCATTTTAACTGGAGAGAGACTGATGCATACACGCANCAAAGGAAGAATCATTTTAACTGGAGAGAGACTGATGCATACACGCAAGATTGTATTTTGAATAAAAGGCTAGAAAAAACTGCTACCTGTAAATTGCAAAACGTAATAATAAAGTATGTAAATACTTCGAAAACACTATGTACTATACTGCGTCTGGTGTTATTTCTTTTTTATTCATAGTAAATTCAAGCACTAAACATTGGAATTGCAAATCCTCTTTTCTGTGATTTATACCCTGGGATCAACGGATCTGACGAGAACATTATCACAAGTATCCCAATCTATTCAACATTTGATACATTTATTTCTGTACTATCTAGCCATTATATTGGAGTGTTCATTACGAAAAAACTTGTGCGTACTTGAGCCGCCTGTTGTTAAGCTTCTCAGTATCTTCTACTGCAAACTACCCGACTTTTCCTGCGTTTACAGGAAATTGCAACAAAATCGGAAAAGAATTGCTGGTTGAGTTTCTTGCAGACACTTGAGGTTTCCTGAATCTCTAAATTGTTTTTCGAAAGCTTTAAGGATTTCAGATTATTGCTTCTGGCTAAACACTTAAATGGGTTTGCACTGAAACAGAGGGACGAGGTGACTGACAGTCTGTATGTCTTATTTTGGGCGTTGAATATACGATCACTTCGATCTATATAGGATGACTGGCAAAATTTAATCCTGCTTTTAACACGAGAGCAGCATGAGGGACTAGTACGCGAATATTCTATAATTACGAGTTGTTAGCTAAACCTTCGAGTATTAATTTCCTTTTTTCGCCAGCAATGCTCCACCCTCAATACTTTTCTGTAAATACATTCCAAATGTTACTTTTTGATTTTACAGTAGCCTAATTCACACTGTCCTGGAGCACTAAATTCTGAGACCAAAGATC
>VICI01003269.1:0-13765 GCA_019593645.1 Akabosia matsudoensis | reverse complement strand
AGCTTCTTGTTGAAGGGTAAAAAAATAATTTAACTGTTTTTGAAACTTTAAACACACATTTAACATAGTTTAACAAGAAACTTCATGGTGAATTTTCAGAGCTGGATGCATACAACCATCTCTTGTCCAGTTTGTTGACGCGCCAGATTCTCATACTGGGCTTTTAACGGTCGCCAACAAGCTACTCCAGGAGCCAACCGTTGGACTTACTGAAAAGGTAATAGAGTTGGGCCATAAGAAACGTAATTGCAGTTGGAATTTCATGAGATAATTGCATTTTCGGTTTTGAACTGATTACAGACTATTTTAAAAGGATGGCTTCATATTTTTGAGGAACTTGTGACACCGTCGTTGACTGACCCAAGACTGGCCCTCAGTAGAAAATCTGAGTTTTATGAGGAGCAGTACGAAAACGAACCGATTGCAATAATCGGTATGAGTTGTAGATTACCCGGAGCCAATAGTCTGGAAGAGTTTTGGAACTTGTTGTACTCAGGAAAAGAAGGCGTCAACGTTCCTCCCAGCTTCCGCTGGCGAAGAGAGCACACTATCTTTGGCGCACTGGGGAAGGAACGGGAAACCAACGCTGGGTTCTTGAAATCGCCGATTGACGGGTTCGATGCAAAGTTCTTTGGAGTTAGTCCTAAAGAAGCGGCTTACTTGGATCCCCAAGCACGACTCTTGCATGAGGTCATTTGGGAAGGGCTGGAGTACAGTGGAATCGATCCATTAAGCCTACGTGGAACTCACACTGGTATTTTCACCGGAAGTTGGATGAATGACTACAAGGATATTGTGCAAGCGTCGACTGAAAGAGACTTTTTCAGAACGTACATGGGGAATAGCATGGGAGCCACTGCAGCAAGACTGTCGTTTTTGCTAGGGCTGACGGGTCCGAGCATAGCTACTGAAAGCGGCTGTTCGTCGGCGATCGTTGCGGTTGATCTTGCGGTGCAAAGTCTTCGTAGCGGAGACTCAAATTTGGCGCTAGCAGGGGGAGTAAACCTACTTCTTCATCCGTTCCAGGGGAACATCATTGACTATGTGATTGCTCCAAATGGGCGATGTAAGACATTTGACGAGAAAGCTGATGGATTTGGGAGGGCGGAGGGTTGCGGGGTTCTTGTTTTAAAGAGACTAAGCGATGCTCTACGGGACCAGGATAATATTTGGGCAATGATACGAGGGTCTGCAATATCCCAAGAAGGCTTAAGTCGTAGCTTGGGCACTCCAACTGTGCATTGCGAGGCTCTAGCTATGGAGCTAGCGATGAAAAATGCTGGAGTTTCCCCGGAACAAGTAAGTTTTCTGGAAACTCATGGAACAGGAACAATAGTAGGTGATCCGATGGAGGTTCAAGCAATTCAAAAAGCCTATTATACTGAAGCCCGGACTGAACCGCTGATAATAGGATCTGTAAAAACTAACGTGGGGCATACTGAGTCATGCAGTGGTATCACAGGAATCATCAAGACTGTTCTAGCCATGCACCATGAAGTGATTCCAAAGCATTTGAACCTGGAAACCCTCAATCCGGAAATTAACTTGGACGCAATTCCCGCTAAGATTCCTCTTGAGCCTGTTCCATGGCCTAAGGTAAACGGTCACCCGCGTGTGGCAGGTGTCAGTTCCTTTGGCATAACTGGAACGGATGGTCACGTAATTCTCGAGGAAGTTCCGGATTTCAAAATGCCAAAATTCAGCATCGGTCTGGAACGGTCTCTTCATATTCTCAAAATTTCGGGCAAATCCCCCGAGGCCCTAGACGAAATGTTGACCATTTACAATGACTACTTTCAAAAGAACAAGGACAAGTGCAACTTTGCAAATCTCGCATTTACTTGCAACACTGGAAAGCCTTCGTTTCATCACAGAGCCTTTTTACTTGCTACCACTTGTGAGCAAGCTGAAGCTCAACTCCACGGGAAAAAGTTCATGAAGGGTGACACACAAGGGAAGGAACCGGGAAAAATCTGTTTTTTATTCACAGGTCAAGGATCTCAATATCACGGAATGGCAAAAACTCTGTATGAAACCAGTCCTATTTTCCGTTTGCGCTTTGACCAGTGTGATTACGTGCTAAGAAACGTGCACAATTTATGCATCCGCAAAGTTTTATGGGAAGCAGAACCAACATCGGAGGACGACATATCTCGCTCACTGTACAGCCAAACCAGCATCTTTTGTGTGGAATACTGTGTCTTCAAACTATGGGAGTCGTGGGGCATCAAGCCGGACATAGTTTTGGGTCACAGTTTGGGGGAATTTTGTGCTGCTGTGGCCGCAGGCATCATATCTTTCGAAGATGCATTGATGCTTGTCGTTGAAAGGAGTAAACTTATCGAAAACCTTCCACGCGGAAGTATGCTTGCAGTCGGAACTGGAAAAGAACAAATTCAAAAACTTCTCGACACACACAAAATTGAGCTGGACATTGCTGCGGAAAATAGCCAGGAACAAACTGTGCTTGCAGGAGACACTCAGAAAATCAACTCTTTTGAAGAATTATGCAAAGAGAAAGGTATTAAAATGACTAAACTTGAAGCTACCCACGCATTTCATTCCAGTCATATGAATCCTATTTTGGAGTCATACCGAAATAAGGCCAAAACCGTTAAATATTCGAAAGCACCAACGTGTCAATACGTATCTGGAGTGGATGGAAAGCTTGTCGAAAATCCTTCCGAGTATTTCGATGCGGAATATTGGGTTCGCCACACTCGCGAGAAAGTGTCCTTCCTGGATGCATGCAAAGCTGTGAAAGAGCTGGAGTGTGAGCATTTCATCGAAGTCGGCCCACATCCTGTGCTGTCAGCTTTGATCCTCCAGAACATTCATGGGACTTCATGTTATCCATCCCTCCGTCGTAAAGCGGACGACTGGGAAACCATGTTAACTAGTTTAGGAAAATTGTATCTCAACGGAATAACAATCAACTGGGAGAACTTTGACAAGCCGTACATCCGAACGAAAATCCCTGCAAATTTGCCCACTCATCCGTTTCATCGAAAGCCGTTTTGGGTCGACTGCAGTGACACAAGTATTGCTCCAATCCATCCTCTAATTGGAACACCCATTAAGAACGCATCAAATTTGAACATTTTTCAGCATACTTTGAATGTCAAGTCCCTTCCGTATCTTCGCGATCACTGCATCGGAAACAGAATCGTTTTACCTGGAGCCGCATACGTGGAAATGTGTCTGTCGGCCGGGTATTGTGTCGCAAATGTGCTAACAGACTATATCGACAAGCCCGCTCGACCTGTGGCCATAAAAAACTTGACCATTGACTTGCCTTTGGAGCTGAAAGAGACGAAGAGTTGCCGAATCCAGGTTATCATTGACATGCCCGACGATGAGCTACTGGAAGATGGCCAAGACCAGTTTGGGTATCGCGTCAAGATATTTCGGCTTAGTAACTGTGACGATGAAACGGACGGAAAATGGGTGCTCCACGCGTCGTCCTTTTTTCACCCTGTGCTCAACGTCAACGACATTCTTTCAAAGTGGAGTCCGACCAGAGTACAAGAACTCATTCAACGCGAGGAAATGCCAAGCACCACATCATTCTATAAACGGATAGATGGACTTGGTCTCAAGTTTGGCGACTCATTCAGATCTATCAAAAAATACTGGGGTGAGCCTCGGGATACAAAAGACGAAATTGTTGCACAAATTAAATGCCCGAAAGACTATGACACGTATTTAATTCATCCAGTTATAATTGACGCAATGCTTCAAACGATAATTCTCACTGGACTGAGGCAGTCCAAAAGCGAGCAACTCTCAGTGCCGGTCCGCATCGGCGAACTGATATGGCTGGGGGAAATTGCGACAGAAAGTGACGAGCTCTACTTGCACTCAAGCTGGGATGAAAATGAAAGCTGGTGTTTTCTTGTAAACGCAGACAAGCAAACTCCAGTTGCGTTCATGTCGGGGATTCAAGTTTTCGAGACCAATGTGAAAACGATAGAGTCTATTTTGGAGCAACAAAATAGCATGCTCCCAGACAGTTGGGAGGAAATTTGGAAGCCCATCCCGGGACTGTTGGACAACCGCATTGAGTTTTCTCCTTTGGAACCAATTGTCACATCAGACGTGCTCAATGCAAAGCTAAACGAAGTTAGCAAAGTCACCCAAGAGGATCATGAGCTGAACGGAAAAATCGACAGACTCATTTATCTGTTCACAATCAAAAGTATTTTACAGCTTGGTTGGAACCCATGTTTGGACGAAACGCTGTCCGTGGCAGAGTTTTGCTCTAAATACGCCATCCTTTTGAAGCATCATCAAATCGTGCACTTTTATTTCACCATGTTTCAGCAGGAAACTGACATGATGGAATTTTCGGAGGAAACGGACAGTTGGACTGTTAAAAAGCTACCCCCTCCAATGCCAGAAATAGATGTTGAAACTACGAGTCTCTATGAATTTCTTAAGAAAAACGACAAAGTTGGCGTTACAGTTCAAATTTACGAGCATTTTTCAAAGAACCTTGTTCAAATTTGGAAGGGTGAAGTAACAGCGTTGGAGCTGCTGTTTCCAACTGAACCGGAAAAAGCGAAAGAATGTTCGGCAGAGCGATACTACCAGCACTACCCAGCTAGACCCGACAGCGTTGCCAAGGCGATCGAGGTCCTGCGAACTTACTTGGGAAAACTGAAAGAAGTGAACAACGGAGACAACCCGAAACGGAATTTACGTGTGCTCGAGGTCGGTGCGGGCACCGGAGCGATGACTGAAGTCGGGCTGCCTTTGATCCAAGAGATATGGGGGCCCAAGTTTGAGTACTACTATACCGACATCAGCGTGGCGTTCTTCGGGAAAGCTGAAAAGAAATTTGGCGAGTTCAAGAGCAATTTAAAGTATAACTTATTCGACCTGGAAAAGTCGCCGTTGGAACAAGGAATTCCAGTAAATTACTTTGACCTCGTCGTAGCTGCAGATGTGATTCACACAACGAAAAGCCTGGAAGAGAGCGTCAAGAATATACGAAAAACGTTGCGGCCCAATGGCACGATGTTTGTAAACGAGACGCTTATTCAAGATCGTGGAATAACTTTCTCTTTTGGACTTTTGGAGGGGTATTGGAGGTTCAAGGATTTCCAGTGGCGACCAAGACATGCGTGTGCCGGTCCTGACGTTTGGAAGAAACTGATTCTCGAGTGTGGCTTTCACTTTGCAACGGTGAAAGAGGCATACATGGGGCACTTTGGAATAGTCTGTGCAGAGTCGGATGGGCTCGCTGGCGGCTCACACCCGGTTACTGAACAAAATGAAAATCACGAGAAAGAATGGATCATTTTCGGGTTCTGTAACGAGTTCTACACAAATCTTATTCGCAAGTTGACCGACACTGAAAACTGCAACGTAACATTGGTTATTCCCAAGGACGAGAAAACTTATGATCTCTCAAGAGGAACGCTTAAAATGCTGAATCAAAGCGATGACTGTCCAGACGACATGAATGCTATGTTGGATAGCGATAACATTCATGGTATTGTGTATGGCTGGGGAATGGACGCGAGTAGGAGATACCAAAAGGAAATTGCACTACCCTTCATGCACATGGCCAAGAAACTTTTGAATCTCAAAAAGCCCCCAAAGCTGTACGTGCTAACGAATGGTATTCATCCAGTAACGGAAGCCCACACTGCGTCGAATCCATCGGCTGCAACGTTATTTGGTATGGTGAAATCGCTAAAAAATGAAAACTCTGACATGTTTGCGAGATACGTGGATATGGAGTTTGAAGAGTTTGAAAGGGCGACAAGCGTTGACCATCTCTTGTATGAACTGGCGATGAACAGAGACTCTCGAGAGAAAGAGCGAGTCCAAGTTGCTTATCGAGAGGATCAACGCTACGAGCCAAAGTACAACCGAGCGAACGCGAGACAGGAGAAAGCTCGAGAAGAGCTGCCGCTTCCGCATGGGACAGACAGGTTCCAGCTGAAACTCCCCGAGAGTAAAATGATAAAGGATTTGGAGTTTGAGGCGCTAGAGGTGAAGCCATTGGGCGAGGAAGACGTGGAAGTTAAAGTAACTGCTTGGGCGCTGAATTTCAAAGATGTGTTGGTGATTCTGAAACCCACAGAGCGATTTAAAACGAATGAAATGGGACTGGATTATTCTGGAGTGGTGACGAAAGTTGGAGAGAAAGTTGATCCAGACAAGCTGAGAGTTGGGGACCGTGTGTTCGGGCTGAATGAGAAAGATCAGTTGCCAAGCCACATGGTCGGACCGGCTGAACGAGTGGCACGGATTCCTGAGAAAATGACTTTGCTCGAAGCTGTGACCATTCCAGCAGTTGTCGCAACAAGCATTTGGTGTTTGATCAGACAAGCCAAGCTGAGCAAGGACGACACTCTTTTGATTCACACTGCCTCAGGGGGAGTCGGTCTTTCTGCGATTCAACTGGCATTAAATTATGTTGGGCTGGACGCTGACAAGATAATTACAACGGCTGGAAGCCCCAGAAAAAGAGCATATTTAAGAGGTCTTGGATTAAAACATGTGTTTCACTCAAGAGATACTTCGTATCAACAGGAAATCATGAGGGTGACGAATGGCCGGGGAGTTGACGTGGTTTTGAACTCAATCACTGGACCCGGATTCAAAGAAGCGTCGCTGGCAGTGTGTGCGGAAAATGCGAGGTTCATAGAAATGAGCAAGATTTCAGTGTGGTCTGAGGAAGAAGTGAAAGAAATGCGGCCGGACGTGGACTATCGGTTAGTTGACTTGACTCTATTAACGATAAGACGAATGGATGGACCTGTGGGAGGAAATGAAAGACAAAATGACTCAGGGCCAGGTGAAACCAATTCCGTACGTTAAATTTGACGCTCAACGAATTCGTCAAGCATTCCAGTACTTTCAAAAGGTAAAGTGGAGGAAATTGAGTACTGAAATGTGTGTGTCATTAATCATAATTAATTATGATGGGTTTAATGTAGGCACGCCATATTGGTAAGGTGATAGTTACAATGCCGGAAATCAAGGCGATTAAAGGCGAATGGCGGATTACTGTACCGCTATTCAACGGTGACAGCACGTACATAATCAGTGGAGGACTTGGAGGAATCGGGTTTGAAGTTTGCAAATGGATGCTGGAGAGAGGCGCAACACACATCGTTCTTATCGGACGAACAGAAGCGAAACCGGAAGTATCCCGGGAAATAGACCGCCTGAACAAGTCTGGTAAGGGATATAATATAGTCGTGAGGTTGGGAGATGTCGGCAACTATGAGCAGTGCAAGAGCATCATTGACGAGATCACGGCCACTTGCGGCGAGCGACTGATTCGGGGCGTACAGCATTGTGCTGGCGTGTTGCGGGATAACTTGTATGGAAACCAAACTTGGGATGCTTTCCAGGACGTGTTCAATCCAAAAGTGGACGGAACTTGGAACTTGCACAATTTGACCTTGAACATGCCGATTGAGCATTTTGTGGTTTACTCTTCGATAACTGCCCTCGCGGGCACACCAGCACAGGCTAATCATGCCGGAGCGAATTGCTTCTTGGATTCGTTTACCCATTATCGCCATGCACTCGGGTTACCTGCGACAAGTATCAACTGGGGACAATGGTATGTGTACAGTATTCAGTTCATCTTTTATATTTTGAGTAACGCTATATACAGTTATTTGTAACCTAATCATTGTATATTTTCGAACACTTCAAGGTCGCAAGTTGGAGTGGCGAAGGAAATATGTTTGGCCGGAGTGCGACCCGTGAGTGTGAAACGAATGCTGAACGGCCTTGAGACAGCGATGCGATCCAATCGAACTCAAATCTCGTTTGGCGAGTTTGAATCGATGAGTGCGTGGCTGATGGCGTCACCATTGTTCAAGCACTATCTGGATGATCGGTTACTCAACAGTTTAAAAGAGGGGCAAGGTAGTACAACTCAGCTTCAGTTGAAGTCTGACGAATTTTGGCAGGAAATGGACGAGGCGGAGAGTAAAGAGGAGAAAATGGAAATAGTTTGTTCCTACATGAAAGCCATTCTCCGTGGAGCCCTTCGAATGGAACCCGATGAACCGATAAGCGAGGACGCCAACATGCAAGATCTCGGAGTGGACTCGTTAATGTTAATTGAACTGAAAAACAGTATTCAAAGTTTGATGGGCTCGAGGTTAACTGTGACAGCCAACATGCTCAAAGACTGTCACACAATCCGCGACCTAGCGACAGTCATAGTTGACAAAATTTCAGACGACCAAGAAAACCCTGCCAGTATTCCACCACTTTCTCCAGAAGAGTTTTCCCAACTGCTCGAATCCGACTGTGTGCTCGAAGAGGGGATCTCTCCAACCGGGCCGCCTCCAGAGCCAATCAGCCGTGTTAAAAGGGTGCTTCTTACCGGGGTCACTGGACAACTGGGACCTTATGTTTTACTCTATTTGACACAGTCGTCGAGTCCCTTTCTGGAAAGTATTGTCTGCCTGATAAGAACACGAGATAAGAAATGTCCAAAAGAAAAGCTGGAGATACATTTTAAAATCCGTCAACTTGATTGACAAGATTGACATGAGTAGGGTGGAGTGTTTGCGGGGTGACGTGGCACAGCCCAAGTTTGCCCTTCCCGATGAGGAATACGATACCCTGAGTGGATCAGTAGACGGTGTGATTCACTTGGCAGTGAAATCCCATCATATCGAGTCATACCGGAAGTGCGAAACTGGCACTAGGAACATTCGAAGTGTGAACGTTGGCGGCACTCTAAACCTGCTGCGATTTGCGTCAAACGTGAAAACGAAGCATTTTTACTACGCATCATCACTTATAAGTATTTTTGGAAGTAACTCGGACAACACTTTGTGCGACAACTGGCCTGAAAAAGAGCAAATTAAAATTATAGCTGACAACGGAGTTGTGGGCTACCCCGCGTCCAAATATGTCTGCGAAATGCTCCTCAGACAAGCTAATGAGAGAGGGATTCCGTGCACAGTCTTTAGATTTCCCTGGATAACCGGAGACAGCAAAACAGGACAGTTGAATTACCTAAATAACCATTATATCTTAAGATTTATTAGTTATTTAAAAGTGAAAGCAATGCCTCAAGTACCCGTCCCTGCGTTAGTCCTTCCAGTTGACATGTGTGCAGAGTTGTCTTTGAAAATATTCTTGAGTGACAAGGCTCCCAATGAAATATACAATATTCCTCATCCCAAGCCCCAGCTGGAGGTTGAGTTTGTCAAAGTCGCCAAAGAGAACTTCAAAGTAACTCTTGAGTTGGTTGACTGGAAAAGTAAAGAATTTGCCGAAAAGTTATACGCAAGTGACATGCCGTTAGAGTCGTTGCGTGAAATTTACGATAACGTTGACAGGGCTATCAGTCTGTCGAAAGCAGCGCCCTTCCAAGCAGTAAACGGATATTTAGAATCCCCCGACAATTACTTTACGAGTTGTAACGGAAAACTTGACAAGTATATTCCTAATTATGCGGACAGCATACCAAGTTCGATGGATATTATAAGAAAGGACTTGCTATATGTCAAGTCTAAAGGTTTCTTGGACAAGTTTGGGGTTTAGTTACTGTATAGCGTCACGATATGTTATAGAGTAACGCACCAGCAAATTGACAGAGACCGCCTGTGTTATCCGGCGGGCGGGTCTGTAAGAAAGGCATGCTATCTCGCTACTGCGTGTATGCTATGCTCGACTTTCGGCTTACGCTACTCTATACGGATCTTGAATGGGGAATAATCTATGTATTTATGAAATTTTCTTTGCCAACATTTCACGTATGTAATTTAAAACTTGAATAGCAGGTAAAGTAGAAAAAAACTAGAAAAATGTAGACGTAAATTATGTAGCTTTGTATTTATTCATAAAATTTACCGACCGATTAATGTAAATATCATACTACATATTACATATGTACATTTGTAAAATTACAAATTATACGGAGCAAATTATAGGCTTTGGCTTAGAAATGAACAAATGAGACAACAATAAATCCTTTTGTATGATTGATAAAACGTCAATGTTATGACGGATGAAGATAATATGTATCAAATTTATTTTGTGTGACCACGTGTATGATTGGCTTCTACGTAAATAAAACAAGGCCTCCAACTTGAAAATCATGGTGGATGTATCGTTATGGCATGTCATTTCCTTATCATTATCATTGAATAAACCTTACAATCGACATAATCAAAGCTACAAAAACAGACGAGAGGTTTACTCGACGTGTTTGTTCACTGCCCGAGTCCCCACCTTGCCCTGATGTATCCTTCGGACAGCTCCTTGCTCGAATAACCGCTTCAACATGCTTGCACGCTGTGTCATCGGCAGAGTTTGAGCTGAAGATTCCACAGAGTAAATCCCTCCGGCAGGAGAAGCTGTACGTTGGACACTTTGAATATGCAGGTGAGTCGCTGCCTTTTGTGTGAAATCTACGAAAAATAATGTTATGATTATCAAAGATGACCTTGGCAAACACACAGAACTTGAGGTAAGAATCATACTTCGAGTATCGATCAATTAGCTCTTGATCGCAGACCATCTTATCAGCAAAGTCGACAATTGAGGCTGGCGTCAAATTGGGCAATCCAAAGTCCACATACGAGTCAGTCAGCTTTTCAATGACAGGCTTGTCTTCCTTGTTATCCTCACTGTTCGACTTGAGAAGGTTCACAATGTACAGCTCTTGTCTGAGAACGTCCCATTGGCTCTGATCAACCCTCTCCCCGTCGACATAAAACACGCTGTAACTGGGATTCATGTGGTCTGGGACGCCACTTCCGGAAATAAAGCTTGCCAGAATAGGTCTCGTAGTATCTGTTTGAAAGGAACCAATAAGAGATTCAAGATGCTTTTACAAATGTTGCATGTTTCCAATTTGAAAATTCGTTGAATATGGGTTGAAGAGTATCGGAATAAACTTACGATTGGCCATAGCTACGCGGTAGTGGGGTTTATGAGAGTGTCCATAAAAGCTTCCCCTAATGATACCCTCTATAGCGTTCCACAATTCTGTTGTATTCCTCGCTCCAGTGTGGGTAGCAGCTGCCAGGCTCAATGTGCCCAACAATTAAAACATTTTCATTCTGTTTTTCTGAGTCTCTCAACGTGTTTTCCAGCCATTTTAGTTGTGTAAAAGCTTCCGGTTCTGGCGGTTCTACAGTCTTGTCGACGTATCCCAACCAAAAATTTTCTGGAGAACAAATGTTTGTGTTGAGAACAATTATTCGAAGACTCTCTTCGGGCTTGTGAGTATAGTATCCGTATTTGTAAAAGGTTTCTATGTCCGCGGAATTAAAATATTTTTCAAATGGTTTCATGGCGGCTTCATACATCCATGTCAAACTAAATTCCCCAGTCGACCACAGATTCTGAGGAGGATACATGTTTACAATATCTGGCTCATGATTGCCAACTACTGGATAAATAATTACGTTCCTTTCACTGAATATTTTTGCAAGAGTCTCCGTGACATTCGCTATATGACGTTCATTCTCTGTCCGGCTGTACAGCCAAACTCGGGAGTGGGTGTAGTCTCCAGTCAAGAAGATGTATCGGGCTTCCTGGATAGTAATATTAGAATCGTAACTTAAAACAAATTAACCGCGTTTAAGAGTGGCAGTTAGATAAAAGCAAGACCAACCTGGTGCTCATCTCTTGCATGCTCAAACATTTTCTCCAAAGTGTTATAACGTAATGCGCACCTAAAATCCCCCCATTCCCCAGCCTTTTCGAATACACCGTATGGGTTTTCGCACTCAGCGCCGGCTTCGTTAGAAGTACATTCAGTATTATCCCGGCAGCACGTTGGCATATCGTTACCACAATTAGTGTTTGCACCCACAGTGTAATCCAAGTCCATGTGCAAATCTGTGAACTGGATGATTTTAGTTGCACGGTCGGTTGCCTGTTGAAATGTAAAATGTTATTTAGTCAAGCTCAAGTTCGTTTTTTTCTGAATATGAGTAAATAAAATCCATTGATGGTCGGGTATTTACGGATAGTATTTGTCGGTTTGCTACTTCAGGTTTGTTTTGGTGGTACATCTACACGCCAATCATCCAGAGCACTTTCTTTGCAGTTTTTTATAATGACTCCACAAATTTGTTTATAATTTTCGTCCCCTTGAGTTATGAGCTTCATTACTGGTACCTAAATAAAGAAACGCATTTGCTACATATTTGCATTCTTACTGAATTCACACTGATTGATTGTATTGTACACGCACCCTGTAACTCTCGACCATTTTTTTGCAAACATAAGGCCTTGGCGCTAACCTCATAAATGTGCAGAAGAACTTAGCAACTGGGGCAATCAAAGCTCCATTCACTGGCCCTACGTCTCCACCAGAGAGCATATGCAAGATCTGAATGAGCCTGGTAAATACTTCGCAAACTTCACACATTAAAGGTTTTTTCGGCTCCGGGGTTTCTTCTTGTGACCAGAAAGGTTTGATCTCATTTCTGCATGGATCAGTGCAAAACATTATTTTCTTGGTTACTACACAAAGGTTGAAATAAAAGCCAATTAAGGTTAAAGTACTTGAGTGTGAAATTGTTGGAGAGAACAATTTCCTCTAAAATGATTTCCAACTCGGCCTTTGAAAAGCTTCGGTTCCCAATTTGATAATGCTCTTGTACAGAGGGTATATCCCCCTTTGCAATTGCACATGTCGCCAGGGACAACAAAACCAATGAATATGTAACTGTTCTGGTCATTTTGATATTGAATGAGGTCTTACTGCCCAGAAGTTTTAATGGTGACTGCAAACAAGGCGTAAATGCGACATAGCTTTAAAATCTTGAGAGAACAGTTTTGAATATGACATGCTTGTTCATTAGATATCAAGGAGAGCTATGTATTAACGCTGTTGTTCTCACATTCATCACTGTCGTGTCGAGGGTTACACACAACAACTGATTGTATGGTATTGTATCGATTACCAAATTGACATGACATGTTTTTATGTACCGATTAATTGTACGAATTTTATCTTTGTCATTTCCTCATCAAGCCAGATACGGGTTGTTTTTCTGTCGCAATAATGAGTGATTCCGTTTTATTATCAAGATTCGTGTAGTTTCAGGTATTATCTTCGCACACGAGCCGTGACACCTGCATTTGAGCATGAAATCGGTTTTTACTTAGGAACTTCTTGACTGTTTCAAGGGGATATGTAAGTAAAAAATTATTTTCTTCCGAAAAAGCAGTTTTGGAACGCAAGATTGTGGAAAAGAAGAGCCTGCCAGACTCCGCACGTCTTTGCAATGCAAGCTGTCGTGGAGTATCTGGAACAAACGAACATTTGTAGCCAGGTTGGTCGTGGCGATGGAGGTTATAAATAAGCTCAAATGCAAGACTATTGCATCTGAAAAGGGAAAGGGGTTTGGATTAATTCTTCGCTAATTTTCTGTTTGGATTGTGTGTGGTGTGGCTTAACTGTACTTTTGTCTTTACTATTAAACAATAACAATGAAAAAAACTACTTTAGAGAAGTATATCAGCCCGTTGCACCACGAAATCAGAAAGTAGCGAAACGAAAAGGAGAGCTAACAAAAAGGCGTTTGACATGTTTCTTATTACTCTGCTTTGTATGACATTTTCATACAAATCCATTTCCAACTTCCGACAATTGACCTTATTCATCGCTCCTAGCATGGACAGATTGATCATTTGATGTACAGACAATTGGGACAGAGGACAGTTATACCCTTGTACTTTCGAGCGTTATGTCGTAGTCGCGTTCCCTATGAAGACCCTTCACAGGTTCAATTTGAAGCGGACTCGGCTC
>VICI01003268.1:0-13772 GCA_019593645.1 Akabosia matsudoensis | reverse complement strand
TTTTTTTGTATATTAACGATTCTGGTTCGTATTCGCATTCAGTATTAAGCTTTGCTTCTTTTTTTATTAGAAAAACCATCAATGATGGAGGTAATAAAATTTAATAGGTTACTAGTTTTCGGCTGAGTTTGCCCGTTTGTGCGACCCGGAAATGCTACTGGAAATAATAGTTTACGTTTGAAAATTCTACGTGAAGTAACCATTTGTATTGGGAAATGTTAATAACACATGGAAATATTTTTTTAAATGGATAGTGAAAAAAAAATTACGTCACAACCACGATAATGAATGAAAGCAGCGTGCATTTAGAAATTTGAATGCTAACGTTTTTAGAAACCGCAAAAAATAACAAATGCATTTAGTACCAAACTCTTTGGTAAAATAATTTCCTGCCCTACCAAATTTAGCATTCAAATTTACTAAATGCACGCTGCTTTCATTCAGTATCGTGCGTCACAACATGTGACAACAATTTAAAAAAATTCCAATTTTACGTCACCATGAAAACATCTTGGATAAATTACCTTGACATAGACGTAAACATATTATCTAGATAAGACGTTCAAGCCCTTTCAAGGTTACCAAAAGTTTAAAAACTGAATAAAATTTTGAGTTTGTAATAAAAATAAAACTGACTTTGAGTTTGTTCACAAGGACAAAAATTATCTACCTTGAGAAAAATCCACGGATACGAAGGTTGCAGGGATGATTTCTGAATAAAAATCTATTCATACAATCTGTTTTCATTCAGAAAGCTTTGTGAATTTCGACATTCCAGTCAAAGCCGTGGAAACTGTCCTGAGAAATTTTACCCTATCTTTCGGAAAACAATTTGATTGTTTACATTTGGCACATGTCGAGGGCTTGTATATTGAACTCTTTGTTGTTTACTTCCCAAAATCCCAAAAGAAACCTTGAAAGAATCGGATTTTGTTGAATGGTTGGAATCTATTTCTTGTACATTGGTGCATTTAGTCTTTTTTGAAGTATAATTTGGCTAGTTGATTTTTAGAACGGCGGATAGCCATTTCTCCTCAAATCAGTAAAATAAAATCCTTAAAAAGTTTCAACTCCAATACTCATTGGGGATGGCGAAACTGAAAGCGAAGATGAGTCAGGCCCTGAAGCAGAATGCTGCCCTGAAGCTGAATGGTGCCTTGAAGCGGCTACCCCTTAGCAAACTTGAAAAAATCCTCCTTCTTGTCACTATTGTGATTCTGGTAGGTACTCAAACAGCATTTATCGTACACACCTGCGATCTTTCGAATTTATAGACTGACTAAGTCCTCACTGTTTTACTTCATATCATTCAGATTTTCATTGTCATTGCGGCCATACTCCTGATAGCTGCTCTTAGCCTTGGTGAGTACTACCACAAGCATAACTGTCCCAACGATGTCGGCAGAAAGGGTCATGGAGAACACTCGTACACATCTTTGGAAGATGGGCAGTGCAACGAGCTGTTCTTTCCAACTGAAGCTAATTGTAATAGTCGGCGATCCAAACTTTTCCTTGGAGGATTCCACCCGAGTGCCCATGACATTGGCAAAAAGACGTGTCCATCCAGAGGCAGAGTCATTTCTGCAACGATATTGGCTTGTGTGATTGTCGTTTTCGCTCTCATTCTCCTGTTCTTATTCTTGTGGAAAACAAAGACCTATGCATTGGATAAAAAAAAGATAATCATAGTAAGTAAAACCTTGAATTATCTACACTGCTTGAGAAGTTAAGATGCTTTAATTTATTTATTTCCTGGCGTTTTTTCAGATCTTTGTGCTACATGTAACGTGCTGTGTATGTGCAGTTGTAGCCTCTGTTTTGATGCTTGAATTTATTGTGGTTATGACGAGGGGCGACTATCCTTGTCAAGCGGACACTTATCATCACTGCACCTGCCGACAGTGTTTTGACTGTGCTCCGAATGATGGTCTTCCCTATGGCACGAAGTATAAAGACCTGTATTTGACTCATAGTGGATGGTGTTCTCGTCACCACGGTGCATGGAAATGCGCCAGTACAGCCTACGCGAAGTTTTCGGGAATTGCGAAACGGAAAGGCTTTGTAACACCGACGAAGAAGCAACAAGAATCATGCAAAGCCCTGGCCACATGGATATTTCAGGACAAGTTGATCTATGCTGCTACAGCGTTCCTTCTTGCTGCGTTGGTCGGCACTCTCATCGCTTCAGGAGTCTCATTCCTAATTTATGGAACACTAAAGAAATTGCCCCCTGAGTTGAGGGAGACCAACACTCAAACGGAAATGCCAGAGGCAGATGGTGACGGTGACGGTGACAAGAAAGGAGATGATGATGGAAAATCGTTGTTGGACGGTAAGTACGATAGCACTTCCTTAGGAAGCCGGAGGAGTTTATGGTGGTGGGATGACCAAGGCGTCAAGAGGTCGAGAAGTGTGTTTTACGGCAGACCAGAATATGACACAGGAGGACCTATTTCACCGAGAGCAACACTAGTGGGGCATCAGCTAGGGACAATGCCAGAACCTCCGACAAGCTCCCCGCCAGGGTCTCCTCCCAGGTCGCCCAGAGTGACATTGTTAGAACCTCCGACAGGTTCCCCGCCCAGGTCGCCCAGAGTGACATTGACAGAACCTCCGACAAGTTCCCCGCCAGGGTCTCCACCCAGGTCGCCCAGAGTGACTTTGGCAGAACCTCCGACAAGTTCCCCGCCAGGGTCTCCTCCCAGGTCGCCAAGAGTGACATAAGCAGATCCTCCGACAAGTTCTCCGCGAGGGTCTCCTGCTGGATCAGTAAATGGAACTTAGCTAGTAATTCAATTGTAAAGCAGATGACCTACACCTGGTTCCAAATTTTTAAAGAGTGAATAAATAGAATTCGTCATGCAGTTCAACTTGTATGTGTTTCGTTCTTCCTCGTCACCATTGCATTTTGTATCCTTTTTATCACGAATACTGAAACATGAAATACCAAAAATAAAGCAATAGTGTGGGTGACCCCGTAAATTAATGAACTAAATTTAGAGACGGAATTTGTGTGTCACATTTTCTAATTTTAAGATTATTTGTACCTGCGATGCAATATGCTACAAATGATGAGCCAGACCACGCCCACTCAAGGCCTCCAACTTTTTATCGGAAGATCTTTACGAGATCAAGGAAGGACAAGGACGGTTGATCAATTCATGGATGTGACACATTTCATCATAATCGGTGTCATCATACTGAATAAATTTCCCGTTTTTATTAAAGACGAATCTATTTAGGCAACATTGCATTGGTACACATATTTCTATATCGACTTCATTTTTAATAAGATTATGACACTATGGGACTTGCGACTTTCTTGCCAGTATTAGTTTACACGCTGCCAGGTGTCTTTCCCAACTCATTTTGCTTTCCAACGACTCTGTGTGACATTTTTGCTGCTTCCAAAAGAGCTTCATAAGCTTGTTATACGTTTCGAAATCGACCCAATCACCGATTCCCGATTGCAGAATGAGCTTGAAAGGATTTTTCAGAAAAACTGTAAAGGATGTTTACAGACGTGAAGGAGTGCCACCCATTATTGAAAAAACATTCAACAACATTTGGGACGCTTTCATGAAAACTCAGCCGAGAATCCTTAGCACATCTAACAGTGAGTGGCATCATTTCCCTAAATACGTAAAAAAACAACAATAGCTTTGTTTTGAATTGTTTAATTTTTGGAAAACCTTTCAGCAGCAAGTGCTTCTGGACTTTTGGTGGATTCCGATCTGTGGGCGGTGCTCCAGAAATGCATGGAGCGATATGGAATGAACCCTAACATTGCGACTAAAATAATCCGACTTTGTAAACGAAAGTTTGGTGAAAAACTAACACCCACAAAGGTTAAAATCTTACTGTGGTAACTTTCTTTGAGTAATATATGGCTATCATGTGTATACTCACTATATTTTTATAACTGATCTTCATTGTCATTCATCAAACCGAGTGTTCAATATCCTAAGTCAGAGTGAACTTGTGAACAAAAGAGATTCAGTAAAATCTTCCACGCAAATCATAGCATTTTAAATACAAAACAAAAAGGATCCAATTAAACATAAGTTTGAATTTTGTAATGTCGACCCCGTAATTAATATTGTCTCGCGAAACAAATGTGTTATGTCTTAAATAAAACTTACGTTAGTATATCTAAACGATTTTCTGAGACTCTTATAATGCCCTCAATTGCTTCATTTTCACATGTACACTCATCACTCATCAGTTTAGGTACAGGTACGTTACATCTAATGTCCTAAGCTGAAACTGATAAATCACTAGTCAAAGTGATTACCCATTATGAATTTTTTATTAGTGCCTGGAAAAGAATCAATTTGCAATTGCCGGTCTTTTATTACGTGCTAACCCAATGCCTACTCCTTTCTTGCATCAAGGTCAGAGGCTATCGAGCTATCCTAAACCCGAGCCTATTCTTGGAAATATTTATTAAAAGCAAACTGAGAAGGTGGAGCCTAATCCTATCTAATCGAAAGAAATTCCATTGATTAAGCTCCACCAGCACCCGCAACTAGTATGGTACGTTTTTAGAGTCTGCATGTTAACAAATTATTTTTAACAATATACAAATTTGATCTGTTTTCGAAAGCGTCTGCAACTCAAACTTCGTAAACTGCTGGCCATGCTTTGGTCAGTTTACCGTACCGCAAGTCTCATCGTCGCGATTATACTGATGTGTTCAACAACGCGACGGTTTACACAAATAGAATGGTTGCTTCTCCTCAGTGGACTTATTCTCAAATGGATTATCTTTACTTGTATAGTTTGTACATACGTTTGGGGGCTCACCAATATCATCGAGGGACGGAAACGTGAAGATTCCTTAGCTAGTTCTACAATATCCTTTAACAGTAAACTAGCAGCTATTAATAAGAAACAGTGGAAACAAATTCAGCACATTCATAATTATAACGCGTTCTCAGCATATAATTAGATTGTATTTTCTTAATGTACTGACGTCAGTAACTCGTACCTAAGATTAAAATAGAATTTAGAGGAAAGGTTGCTGTTATCATTTACTTTCTGTAGATGAAATGCATTTCGTTAATAATTTTACCGTTTTCCACTTATGGTATGTACCTTTACGGCTATTAGGCTTTCCATTTTGATATATCCTATCGGCAAAGACAGTAAACTGTCTCGCCCGATTCTGTATCTGCCACAAAGCCGAAGTCATGGAACTAGTGTTTAAAAAGCAAAAAATGTTTTCCATACGTTTTATTGGATACCTTGATTGGTTTATAGGCATAATTTCGCTACTTTACTATGTCTGGGACTCCTGCTCGTCAGAGCCAATTTCAGACAGAATTATCAGCAGAGGGCTAGCAGCGTCGTACTTCTTTTTGGCCATAACTGTTCCTTGCATGCTTATATACTCCACATCCAATGTAAGTTTTAACAGTCATGTCATAAGAGTACGATTCGAAACTAGTAATCGCAATAATTTTAATGACGAATATCGCTAGTATACTTCTATCCATTTCCGGAAACGGTTGGCCTCATTGTGGTGTACATTTAGATCAGGAACAGTTCTCCTCATTATTGTACATCTAGTAAAGGGACTTAACGGACAGTTCCACAGCAAGACGTTTAAATTCTTGTACCTGGGCATTTACTGATACTGATTGTATCAATCTATGCAGTTCTGTCATACATCACCAAAATGAACAATGAATTAGATGAAAGCCAACCACCAGTAATCAAAAGAAAGGTTTCCTCTTCCTCTGTTGCCGTAATTCTTGATGGAGAAGACAGTTCCGTTGTTGGGGCGTTAAGAGATGAGCATCTACAACAGTTGGGCCATTTACAGGAGTACATTCAAAGGACAAATTCGTACAGCCAAAGATCAATACGGTCGGGAAACACGCTCCAGGTTCCAACGAGCCTCCGTTTTTGAAGCTTACAGAAGTAACATCGATTTTGTAAGAACATCAAATGTTTTAACACTTTTGAAATCGATACCCTATTCCGCGGTGTGTTATTCAACTGGAAGACTACCCGCTTTTTTAATTAGCACTTTGATAAGACCAAAGTTCAAAGGCATCCTTGGGCCTATATCAATCAATACTGTTTTGATAGCTTTTCAAAAATTAGTTTTGTTTCTCATTTTTCCCTGCACCTTTGCAACCATGCAACTAAAGTTAGTTCCTGGAAGATCATCAGTTTTAGCGATTGCTATGACTGACATAATCCTCTGTCTGATACTGTTTTGCCTTCATATATGGCTATCGTTGACAAATGTTAAGTTTCAATCATGGCTACTGGAAAAAGATCCTGCTTTTTTGTTAAACATTGTTCCATTTGCAATATTCCTCACAGCCTCATGTACAACTAGTATATCTCTGTTATATGCAGCTACTACTTCACTGGTGAGATTTGTCTCCTTAAACTTTTACATTTGTTTCAAAAAACGCAATTCTTTGTTTCATGTAAGCAAGTCCTCTTTTACTATAGCCTGCAAGCGTACAATTAGGCGAAAGGATTGTCTCTGTTTGGATGCTATTTCGGTTCTTTAGTTTCTTCGGCCTTATTGTATTCATAGTCAGCGCCAAAGACCGTTTCCTGACATTGGCGAGTGGGATCCTTCTTATTCTTTGGATAGTAGAGGTTCCCCTTCTTTCTGTGCACAAGTCTAGTTTACCGAATGCGATAACTCCAAATGATCAAGAAAGAGAATGTAGAACTCTACCAATGCGTCCGGCTGGAACAAGTACAAGTGTCGAACCCTTTACACCTGCATATCCAGTAAATCGGCTGATGTCAATTAAGCGTTGTCATAGCACTACCGGAGTTTTTGAACTTTCTCAGACCCATTTGCAGCAGATAAAAGAATTTGAAGATTACGTGCGTAGGACCTCATGGTGTAATCGTAGTGATAACGACATTAGGCCAATGAGAAGTCGAAGTCAGTCTGCTGTGTAAAAACTGTCGGTGGTATTTTCCAGGTTCAATATGTTTCCAGGTTGCGATACGATAACAATACTAATTCACCAAAATTAAGATTTATGTTAAATTTGTACCTTTAATCCTCTAATGTAATTAAAATCGATAAAGTACCTAACAAGCTTACGAACGAAATAAATATTAGAATGACAGTAGTTATCATTCATGCTGACCAGATTGGTTCCAGGGCGGCTACTATGACAGCAGAAAAGGTTTCCGGAAGTTTGGCTACTTTAATTGCAGGAATTCTAGAGCTATTGGAAAACACTGTGTATTTAGGCATTTACGTAGCTGTTCTTGTACATCATAACAATAAATTGCTTCATTCGACGAAATTTAGCGTGCAAATAGTGTTTTCTGGAGTGTACATCGTCCTCACGTACTTTGCCTCATCTCTGCTGGTGTACGGCTCCCTATCGGTATGTATGGATAAGCTTCTTGCTGCATTCTAAGCTACATATAGGTAACTTTTAAAAATTGCTAATATGAATTTCATTGTTCAGCGAACGTCCATTTACATTCGAAAATGCATATGTGTTGCATGGATTATCTTCCGAATATTCTGCTTCACACTTACTATCATCCTTATAGTTGCTGGAGAATGGTGGACGGACAAAACGTGGCTAACTTTGAGCTGTGTGTCAATGGTGATGTGGACGATATTCGTAATGATTGTGGCCTTTTATTTATCGAAATTGTCGAAGATTTTGAATGAAAAAAGATCTGCGACGAAAAGGAAGGCTATGAAGCGACTCAACAAGAATTTGGTTGCCCAGCAAAACATGCAAGTTACTCCTGTGCCGAGGGAGCCATGGAGCAAAAGCCAGTTTCAAGTTATCAGAAACGAGCATGTATTTTCAACAAAACGAAAATTTTGAAGTTTAAATAAAGTTACATTTGTATGTAATTGTTATAAAGAATGTGTTTTTATTCATAACGCGACACTTTCGTAATTAGGTTGGCTCTTTTTTTAGGTTATGACATGACCATGTGAAAATCGATACTTAAACGGAGCTCTATGGCAGCTAGCTACGGTTTTTTATACAGCAAAGACAAGCATTATGGCATCCGACGGTGGTGGCATAAGCTTGAGTCCTTTTGGATGTCGAGTTTTAGGGTTTTTGGACTTCATGATAACCTTGATGCTATTGACCGTACTAAGTTGGACTGTGTGCATCAAAATTGATACTTTTCAATACTGCCAACGATGTGTTGTTTTAATTACGGTTCTGGGGATTTACGGAATAGCATCGCTCATTGTGACGATTCTTCAAATCGCCGCTTCATGTTTGGTACGGCATGCATGTTTTAATTGAACCAGAAATCTGCATACATAATGTACATGTGGTATTTCTTTTCTTGTACCTTTAGAAACGACATCAAAATAGTTTGCATTGTCTGGTCATTGTATCTTGTGGTATTCACACATTCGGATTTGTTGGTGGAACAATTTTTTCGTGTGCAGTGGGAGGAATCTACGACGAAACCTTGGAGGCATTTTTTGCAATGATAAGCATTTTGCTTCGCTACTCTACACTAATCTGTCTGGTTAGTAAATACTTGTGGATTTTATTTGAGTTTGTTACAAAGCATGTCAACCAAGAATACAAAGGACCAGAAGTTTCTCCTAAAGATGTTACATAAAAAACTACATAATATTAGATAAAGAGCGGTACTAGTTTAAGGCATTAAAGTATTTACGACATATATTAGCCTTTAAAATCTATAGTCATTTGTTTATATGATGTAAAATGACCCTGTGATGACTGAAAAACAATTAATTTAACAGCTTTTCCCCTTACATCTATTTTGCAAGAAAACTCCTCCTTGTTTCTTCCCGGCCTCCCCCTATAAAGCTACTCGCTAAAGTTTTAAAAATAAGCTCTTATGGAAACACATTTGCAAAATAAAATTTCTGGACTGCACATAACAAGATTGATTGGAGTATTGGAGGCTGCTTTCGAGTTGGGACTTTTAACGTGGCAAATCGTTATGGACACGCAGACAGAAGGGCTTGAAAAGAATGCACGAGTATTTCTCATTGAAACCTTGATAAAAATGTACTTCATAATGGCGACATGCTTATCATTTTTACTTATTTATTCAACACTAAAGGTAAGACTCTAAATAAATTCGGTTAATAATGTCTTTTTTGTATTCTCATCAAATGTATGACAAAATATTTTCATCTATATTTAGCATGCGACATTGTCTACCAGGAAGCAGATTGTTACTATCTGGTGTTTATTTCGGGGTCTCAGTTTCGTTGGCACACTCGGTCTTATCATTCAAACGCATGGAAATTTCGACAACCTTTGTTCATTGACGATGACAGTATTTGTTATTCTTTCAACACTTTCAATCTATTTTGTCAGTTTGTACGTTGGCAGCCTTGACATAAAGATGAAAAAGTTGGTCCGACTTCAATTCAGAAAACGGAAAGTATCTTCTGTCTCCGTGGTAACAGCCTGCAACGAGTATTTTGAACCTAGTCGAGTAACGGAATGGAACCAGTTTCATGCTTATGTCCATCGTCCTTCCATCCAAAGCAGTTGTATATCTATCAATACAAACAGTGATGATGACAAAAGCGGTGGGAATACATTGACAGTGCCAGATTGTCGATTTTAGCTTCTTTATTTATGTAATAACGATCCTGCTTCTACAATAGCAGTTTAGCTTACTAAAACATACAACTAACATTTAGTACAAGATAAATATTGTATTTTATGTATAGCTGCAAAGAATGTTTGGAGTGTTCCTTTTTACCGAAAATCTATTAAAAACATTTCGACGAATTTAGCAGAGCAATAATTTAATATCAGATGGAGCAGGGTTCTCTCCAAACTTTTTCTTCAGAACTCGAACAACCTTTTGTCCTATCTTCATATCAATTCCATACTTTTCCATGCTTTTTACAAGGTTCCCCCAGACGTCTGCTTCCACGAGTAGACCGGTTGAACTGGTCGAGTCTAGATTAAATACAAAATTACATATGCTAATTTTTTAAAGCTAAATTTATTGCTATTTTTAGGCGAAAGTTTACTGTTTGAAAAGCTGAGAATGTGAGGCTGTGTCTTCACAAAACTGTCCCAAATGGATCCATAAGTTTTCTCGATAAGAGGAGGCATTCCTTCTCGTTTCAAAACGTCAAGAATAACCCGTCTGCAGTCATTTTTCAGACTCATGCTGCAAAAAATAAGAAAAGGCAATCTTTAAAGATGTGAAACGTGACAAATTTGATATTTGTGATAGCAGAAATTCTGGTCTAGGAAGCCAGCAGCAATATAATTTACTTTGCGAATAAAACTGGGGGGATTTGATACGACAAATTAATATTTGCGAAATTGCCAATAAGAAGTTCCGAACGGACTGATCTGTAACAGCAACTGTTCAGAGGTGTTGATGTGATGGCTAGAAGATATGTTGTGACACTCGTCAACAGAAAAAAATTGTCTTAATAAAGTGAGGTGAGAAACTGCATCTCGTCATCACTCTTATCATAGCAAATGTAAATTTTGATTGGCAACTTGCCGATTTTCCGAATTCCTAGATAAACTTTGTCAAATGTGGCATACTTTTAATGAAATTCATGGGAAAAGTGCTGTTGACCTTGTGTGTTTTCTTCAGGTGCCCACGCTGAACTTTCAATATATTTGTTTCAAATTTGCTGGTGCACCTGCAGATCGTATTTTTATCTGATTTTACTACATAGTATGCTCAACAGGTTGCAAAAAATGTTTCATCTTTCATGTTTCCTCACATACATCACAAGTTTTTCACAGACACGCTCAATCCAATTACGCCCCTGACAATTTTTAAGTAAATATTGCTATCTTGCTCCTCCTTTTCTCTGGTTTTACCAAACAGCCAAGAGGCTCCCCGTGGGTAACACTAACAGAGGACGGTTGTGACTTTGAAACAACATAAATAACCAAACAACCGTGAAAATTTACTTTGGTTTGCCAAACTTGACCTGTCAGTAAAAATTATCTACTTATTCGTAGTACTTGTAGGCATGCAGCACATATTTATGCAAACGTTTAATATTAAGCATAAATATAAAAATGAATTTTCCCCTCCATTGAATAAGGCATGCTTTTATTAATATTTCATGCGAAATATGCGTGATACAACATTGAACTTCAAACTGCGTCTGTCCTATGGCTCTCTTGATGAGGTAACGCTAAAATAGTTTTATTTTTGGATACGGGTGGCTCCGCTCAAGAATGTCGCCAGAAGCAGTTATATCCCACGAGGAAAGTCTGCATTTGTCCATTGCGTTATATAAATTGTTGCATAGTGAAGGTCACAATATTGTCCACCAATGGCTAACTTCATGAATGAGCATAAATTTCTCCCATCATCTTACATGCCTTATTTGCACAAAAAAAGGTTTAAAAACTCAATTGAAAAAAAGGCGAATATTTATTGTCACACCTTCTCTCGCAAATAACAAATAATATTGTACCACATTTTGAATTAATGATACTGGTTGAATTACGAGTCATACAGAATACAGGGAAAAGTCAGTCTACAAAGAGTCTAGTCAGGAATGAGTCCAAGGAAAGGTGCAAAATACTGATCAATCTTTGCAAATTCGTTTTAGGAAAGGTTACTACGAACAATAAAAACTACCTAATTTGATTTTTCAAGATAAGGGACGACAAGAGAAAAAACTGTACGTTCCTAGTCTAACATTGAATAGATAAAAGAGAATTTCTTAACATAAGAAAATTTTAACATCAGCGTTGTTCGGATTCTCTCCATACTTCTTTTTCAACGCTTTAATAACCTTCTGTGAAATTGTTGTACTAATCCCAAACTTTTGCATGCTGTGTTCCAAATTTCCGTACACGTTGGCTCCATCTAATTGGCCACCAGCGTCTGTAAACAAACGGCAAAAACTTTCATATGCACCTCTGGTTTTACTAGGTCATGACACACAAATTAAAAGTGTTTTTTACCTGCACCAGCTCCACTGAGAATGTGAGGTTGCGTCTTCATAAACGCCTCCCAAATAGAGTTGTACGTTTTATCGATGATTGGAGGCATACCTTCCTTTTTGAGAGTATCCAGAATGGCTTTCCTGCACTCTGCTTGCAACGTCATCTTGTTTATCTTAAAAAATCTATGAAAACAAAACTAAATACTAGAGATATGCTTATTTTTTATTTTCGACAAATCGAAAAAAAATCAGATCAAATTTCGACTGCAAACATACTTGTTGATAAATCAACCTCGGAAATTCCTATGTAAAATTTTTTGTGTGAAGAGCAACCCACCACTGAACACTGGACGCCGACACAGCTTCAGAGAATGTGACGCTTCCAATCAGTTACTTTGACGATGTCTTTCACATGCATATTCCCATCCACCGTTCTTTTCTCAGTTATCGTAAAAAATTGAGTCATCTTCTGTTCCGAACAAAAATAGGATTATTATAGGGCATAGGCTGGCCCTGCTAGAACTATGTACTACGACTATGTACTACATACTCATTTTAGCTGGCTGATTGCCGAATATTCTCATATTTGAAGAAAAAAAATCTTGATAAAAATTACATTTTAAAAAGTTGATAATATTTCGCACAGATACGGATAGGAATGTGTTGTGCATATCTTTACAAGAAACGTTACATTTTGAAGACTTGTTCGCACTGTTTTGCATGAAAACACGGCCTTCCATCTTCACACCATGGATTAGCGAAGAAGGTCGAGTTTTTCGAACACTGTAACATTATGAGTTCTCTTTTATCGCTAGTTACTCCATTTTCCACAGTCACATTTTAAAACCTGTAAACGAAAAGCAAATGCTAAGCAAGTGGAGTAATGTGGTGAACAGTCATTTCGCCACCCACGTATGGATGTCGTACGCCCACCATTGTGCCCATTTACATGACAACGCCGAATATTTATGGTGGTAGAATGGGACGAGCATTTTGAGGATTGCTGCTGCTGCTGTACGAGAAAAGGAAGTTGTCTCTCTGAGATATTCTTCCATCGGAAGGAAACTCTCGAGCATTTCTACCTTGGTTGTATGGAAAATAGGAAAAAATGCAATAAACACGGAAACCGTGTCAAAACTGCATCATCTTGCAAGGAAAAGTCTTGGAAAAATAAACCTGAAGAAAAAAGTTTTATGTTTTCATTACGTGATTCCCATCCTGTTGAAAACGGATGCCATTATTTCAAAAATTATAATCCTAGTTTCTTTGGTACTTTAAAGATTTCTTTAATATTTGCTCACAACACAGTAGCGCATTGTATATAAATACATTTTATGTATGTTAACTACTAAAACGTGTTCCATTCAAAATAGAAAAAAGAATCATTAGAAGATCTTTCAAAAACTTCACACTCAAGATCACTATTACTATCGCGCTTTTATAATTGCCGTTTTTCGACCTGCTGCACAAGCAAATAAATAAAAACGTTGTTATGCTTCAGTTAGATAAAGTACAAGACATACTTTTCTTCTAAGAATAATTACCATGATTTCATCAGCTTTTAGGTAATTGATGTGTGTAACATGTCATAAAATTTGTGACAGTACATTTTCAGTTTAAGAACCAAGAACATGTCCTCCCTATACAAAAATATTTCAGCCGAAGCCACAAACGCAAAAAAAAATATTTTATTGCTATTTCAAATGTGTACTAAATTGTGTAAATAAAACCATAGCCGCTCAATTTAACATTTTAACTTGAAGCACCTTTTCTACTCCTCAAATGTATTAAAGCATAACAATACATATCATAGGAACCTTTAACTTTCTAGCACTAACCAGCAATACACTAAACAACCAAGTCT
>VICI01003267.1:0-13774 GCA_019593645.1 Akabosia matsudoensis | reverse complement strand
GCACTGTGGAGCTGATAGCGGCACTCATGGGAAAGCCTCCGGAAGATGTTGCCTTGGCAACTACCTACAACGCATTAAAGTTGTTCGGACTCTCGTCATAAGCGATGAGGGGGTGATGGAAGAAAACAATGGAAAAAGATGACTGCATAAGATTTTAACATAATGTGCGTGCCTTATCGTAAAAAACTTCTTAGTCATTTATACACAGAGAAATACAACTTTATAAGTAATAGTTAGTTTTTCTTCAATCGAATTCTTATATAAATTAATAATATTCATAGATATATTTGTATTGAACTCATAAATCTTCTTATTGTTACTATCATGGGCAGCTAGATTCGAAATATTGTTGTGAAAACCTCTAATTATTTACAGTCCCTTACACTCTCTAACACAACAATTCGCCAATTTTCTCTCCAGACGTATTACAAAATATTACATGAGTGTTTGTGATATACTTCTGTTTAAGTGCCGTCAAGAAATCGTACTGTCTTGTTACGAAATTCATATAGTCTGTCATTATATTCGGGAATTTTCGAAAATTTAAACTAAATAATTTTGTAACACTTAATGAATAACATTCAAAGGTTATCTGTCAGTCTCCGAGCGATCGACTTTTCTTAACGAAAATGCTCACGTCGAAACGACACAATCCGAAAGGCTACGTTTGATAAATTTTATAAAAAATGCTACAATATTGTAATTGTAACGCTTATAGGTTAAAACAATCAAATGCTTTGCATAATCAGATGAAAATGTGAGTGGTACTATTATTATTACACCTACGCAATAAAGAAAATCAATCATGCAAGACGAACTCAACTATAGACTTTCAGTATTGGAAGGTGAGGTGTATAAAGGCGGTGCAATAAATCCTTTAAGATATATTGTTTAGTAAATAGATATATTAAAGAAAAAAAAATCAATCATGCAAGACGAACTCAACTATAGACTTTCAGTATTGGAAGGTGAGGTGTATAAAGGCGGTGCAATAAATCCTTTAAGATATATTGTTTAGTAAATAGATATATAAACTTATATCTACAATAGTTTTACGCTTTTGAAAACGCGAAATGCATTTAAAATTATTTAAAAAAGTATCGACTGCGAAGATATGAATTTATATTGTCTACAAGTTCATCATAAAAATAAACAATCATTCGAACATGTAACCGAAAGAGAATGTCGTGGTATTTCCATTTATATGAATCATACCAGCGGTGGTCGCATATAGCACAATAGTCTTTTGACTGACAGCCAGCAGGTAATGCTTCGGACTGTAAAGCTTTTATTTGCAGTTGATAAGACATGTAAATCCGTAAAAATAGCAGTGACCTTATTATCATGATACTAAATTAGTCAAACATGCCGATGTAAACCGTTGTCATTCATATCATGCTACGTTTACTGGGTGTGTGGGTGATCTGAGTCGATCTCTTGTTATCTAACTGCGCTCAAATTTCCAGGTAAGCCTAAGTGAAATGTTGTGTTTCATGTAAAACGTCCGTCAGAAATTGGTTCGTAGTGGAGAAAGCTGCAACATTTGATCTCGCTACGAAGTTTTGTGTAACACCTGGCATAATGCAGATTGCATCGAAAAACTCATCTGCAAGGATCCCCAAAAGTTTCTTTTCCTGTTTTCACTGCATCTGCATCGTACCAGCTTTCTAAATGGGAAAAAGTGTAAACAACGTCAATATGGACCCCTTTAGCAATTCTGAGACGAAAACAAGCCAATCCGATAATTCGTCTTTGCCACTTTTACCTCTCCCTCAAGAGAAAGTCCAACTCGTCACAACAAGCGAAAATGATAAAATAATATTTGAAGAGCTAAAAGCTCTCATATCTGAAGACGATTGGGAGCAACTCTTTGTGAAACTAAAGGACGAGTTCCCCAACTTTTCTGTTGATACTCAAAACGCAAACGACCAAAATTTTACATTAGTTCACTATGCAGCCTCTCACAAAAGCATCGACTGTCTGAGACTCCTTGTAACCGATTTCTCTGCAAAAACCAACATTAAAGCTAAAAATGGCTGGGCTCCTATTCACCTCGTCGTCAGTTCAGGTACATCAAAATGAACAAGAAGAATGACACCATGAAACATCAAATAGATTTCATTCTGTTGCCAATTTCAACTTTCAAGATTGCAGATGTACGCAATGCATAACCAAAGGGCTGAGTGCTTTGCAAATTTTACTCGATGGAGGAGCCTTTGTTGACGCTTGTGATGACCTCGAGGGGAAAACACCTTTGTACTATTGTGCTGAAAATCGGCTCAGCAAACCTGCCGAGTTTCTGCTAAACAATGGAGCAAATATAAATCATAGGTGAAACGAACAATCCTGAAAATAGCGAACAGTGCCTTTTGTCTTCAGGGAGAATTGTCACATTTTTGTAGAGAGAAAGCTGAGTAGGTGTGTGACTTTTCTTCTTTTTTTTTGTGAATAACTGTTCACAGGGCAAATGGAACAAGTGTGGCAACCCTTCTCGCCGAGTTTCTTCCCAAAGTGCTCAACATGGAGTTTGACAAGCGTATAATGATCCATGAAAAGGACAAGTTGAATCGTCGTGGGCTCAAGTTAGATTTTAGGTAATATACACTATTCTGCATATTATGTGGTATGAAGCATAGAGAAAAATTAACAAAACTGGAGGTCTACATAAATCTTTATAAGAAAAAACGTAATCTTACGTCAAAAGCGCAATTAATCATAGCCGCGAGGAAGCTTGCCAGCTTGGTTTCTCTGTTACTTTCATAATGAAAATATTTATTAATTCGAGTGTATTTATGTTGCGATTACCTTTGGTATTTTTGTAGTCGCAACGTTTTCAGCATTAATATTGTTTTTTCATAGACTGCTCCTTCAAGACGATGGTGGAGGCGGATTCGGGGGCAGAACTGGCAGTAGTATATTTGCTTGGAAAAAGGAGAGTTTCACAGATGGCTGGTCACACCATCATCACCAGCAGAATGAGAAACTGGTGAAAGCAGAAACAACCATCTCTCAAGTGACAAGGCCGGATGCTTCCAACCTGGGCGGCATGCAGTCATCCAGTGATTTTTCTTTATCGTCATCATCAAACTCTTCTGCTGCTGCTTTTACCCCCGCATTTTGTGCATCTCCGTCACGGCCAACGGAAACGGAACTATTGAATTATTTATTGAAAGCGGACCTGGCTGCGATTGAAGCCGTAGTTAATCATCCTTTCGTGGAAGCCTTCGTTCACTTAAAATGGATGAGCGTTCGGAAAGTATTTGTCTTATTTCGCAGTTTATATGTAAGTATTAAGTTATATGAAAAAAATGACAAGCCAGGGAAAATATTATTTGTAGCCGAATGACATATTTTGCGAACAATTTGTGTGAAAAATTAATAGGATGAGAGTGGCCACTCAAGTTCTCATTCTTGGTCCAGATATGCAGTTTTTATTGACAGATTAGTCTTATGAAGACGGGCTTACCTGCATGAAATTATTCAGAGGATCATTTTTTTCAAAACGATAACTCTAACTGAAAGTGAACGTACAATTTTCTTGTTTCCTTTTTAGTTGTTCCTCATTTCGCTGTACACTTTTTACGTGTTTGATACATTTGTCAATGTTACTTGTGTGTACAATTTGAGCGAAACTGGAACAGGAAATGGGAGCATTTACGACGGCACCGTTTCTGCTACCATGAAAGCAAGAGAACCCGATGACTCTGGGGGAAAGGGAGCTTTTGGTGTTTTCTTTCCTTCCGCAGTGGAGCAGAAAGAATCCCCATTGAATTTAGCAGGCTATAATGGATGGCCCTCATTTTCAGAGTACTTCAAAGCCCATGAAATGACGTGCAATCCTACAATCCGCACAAAAGTTTTGGCATATTTGTTTGTTGTTTACGTGGTTTGCGTGGTTTTCTACGAAGTGCTAAAGCTATTCGAAAGCTGGTATGACTACTTTCGATCTCCGCTTAATTTTGCCTGGTGGTTTGAAGCGGTCAATATCGGAATTAGCTTGCCTCCAGGGATGGGAGTCTACGCGCACACTTGGAGTTATCCTCATGCTGCGGTAATAATGATAAGACAAGAGAAATTCGTCTTTAAATTAAACATTTATCTACGTTGTCCTTTTTCTTGTACTTTCGATAGTTTACCCTTGTACTAGGATGGATTTTAGTTTTGCCGCAGATAGGAAGGATTCCGTATTTTGGAGTATTTGTCGGAGTTTTTAATAAGGTAAGGTAACCATTTCCCCTGAAACTCGAGCATAATTTTTGAGTGAAGCTCCGTCCCTTGGTAAAGTGAGAAAGGAAAAGAATACGGACGAATAGCTAACAAGCTAACAAATTTGAGCTGTCAATCTTGTCTAAATTTGATATGAATCTTGATAGCGTAAATTTACGGTGACGGCTGGATCCTTAGGTCCGTGTCATGTGAACTTCTTCTTAAATTTTCCGTGTGAAACTTTCAACCTGTGAGAAGACCTTCTTTTTTTTCTTTGGCTCAGGTTGTGAAGGATTTCTGTGCCTTGTTGCTAACCTTTTCCCCCGTGCTTTTAGCATTTTCACTTGGATTTTCCGTGTTGCTACCTGAGGTATCGATATTATGACGCATGAAGTATAGATCGACGTATTTTGGAAAATTTCTGTTGGATTTAAAACATTATTTTATTGCTGGCTGTTCTTTGGCTCAGGTTGTGAAGGATTTCTGTGCCTTGTTGCTAACCTTTTCCCCAGTGCTTTTAGCATTTTCACTAGGATTTTCCGTGTTGCTACCTGAGGTATCGATATTATGACGCATGAAGTATAGATCGACGTATTTTGGAAAATTTCTGTTGGATTTAAAACATTATTTTATTGCTGGCTGCAACTAGCATGAATTTTTTAGAGTAATTCCCCTCGGCGTGTTTAAAGTATTCCTGATGATGACTGGGGACGTGGACTTTTGGGGCGTGTTTAGTGGAACTTGGATGAGGTCGACAGAGATGATAGGGACACGTTCACATTCCTCTCTTTATAATGTACACAGGCTATATTCTAATGGTGACGATGGTTTTAATGAGCTTACTTCTCGGGTTGGCTGTGGACAATATGCAGGTTGGTTTTTTTTTGAATAAGCGCGACCAAGTGGAAAATACAACACGGTATTCGTTGGAAACTTACTTTTGTCAGCGATCAATATGGCTTATAACAAGAAAACAGCTCAGAACAGATCTATAAAGGCTATTTGCGTGTTATCAGCGAAGCCTGTTCATATTTCCTACTGAACCATTAAAAAAAGTTGTGTTGTGGAAAAATATTTTCAGGAAGTTAGACGAGAGGCAGCATTAAAGCGAATAGTTCGTCTGATTCAAGAAATTGGAATACTTGAAAGCATTCTTCAAAAGCGTGCGTTGTGCTGTTGCGGTTTGTCCGAATACTTTAGACGAATGTTTTCCATCACGAGCTTAGCCGTCATGAATGGGTACACAAAAATTATTCTTTCAATTGCACAACTGTGCTTCAGAATAAACAGCGCTCCAAAACCTTGAATAATAATACGCTAGTGGCAAAATGCTAATGGATAAATGTTTGTTTATTCTATTCTCATGTTGTGTGCTGCATCATGTGGAAACATTCTATTGTAGCCCTGAGCTCATTGTATTTCCTGAGGATCCAAAAGACATCACACTTCCGCAAAGCATTAAACAGAAACTCATTCCATATGTCTTGAAATCGTGTTGTTGCCCAGAACCTTGCATGCCAACGAGACGACATCGGAGAAGAGAAAGTAAAGGGAAAGCAAGCCAGTTATCTCATCACGTTGCGACAAACGCTTACGAAACAGGGTTGGAACCTGATAAAAGGCTTGAATCAAAGATGCTGAGAAAGCAGTTTTTTGAAAATGTCAGCTCTGGCACACGTGCTCATGATGGGGAAAGTGCATCTAGTCGTGAGACTAAGTCTGGAGTTTCTACGAACGAGATTGCTCACCGTGATCTAATCATATACCAAGAACTGAAAGTTTTGCTGGAAGACAATGAAAAGTTACGAAATCGCTTGGAAAGTTTGCAGAGGAAGTTGATTGAGAGGAAATGAACTTTGAAACTGACACTGCCTTTAGTAAATTTAGCATTGTTTATACACTATAATGATAAGTAAAGGTTGGCAATTAGCATTTTTGAATATCCAACGTAAGTGTTTGGAAAATTGGAAATTAGTTAAGTTTGAAATGATTAAAACCGAATTGTTCCGAATATCTCTGAACGCGATGCTAAACCTTCTTGAATATGTCACATTTTTGCAAAAGGCCAAATTTGATTGAAAAGTTTGCACGCAGCGGACATACCTAGTTAGCATAAAATTAATTGGCTGTTGTTGACTGTTATGTAAATATGCTTAATTAGAGGGAGCATGCCACCACTCATGGTGATGGTGTCAAAAGCATTTCCCCACTAATGAAATCGACTGAATAAATGACACATCGCTAAAAATCATGACACATGACACTTTTGAGTCCAGCTACTTTCTTGAGAACAAACAAAATTTGCGAGCTTGGATAAAATATTATGTTCAAATTGGCAAAAAAATTGTCACAATCTTAACTCAAATGTAATATCTACTACTATAAACTGGAATATTTGACATGTGTATTGTCTATTTGCTTCATTATGTTTGGAATTCGCAAACTGTATTGGTCGTGTGCAAAAACTTTTTAACCAGTTTGGGTTTTTTAGTAATTATCTGATTATTTAATGCTTACCGAATATAAGATAGCTGGAAGGAAGCTGCATATATCCATCCAACCGCAAAATAACCTCCCTTCATGATAATAATGGCTTATGGTGTGGCGCATAAGTATATTCCAATAGCGGAAATTTCCTGGAATCAATCGCTCTAAATGAAGCCGTAAGTTCTATCTGGCATTCGTATAGGAAGTAACTGTAACCTAATAAAGATTACACTGTGGTAGTCTGGTTAATCTCCAAACTTAATAGCATGCCTAGGCACATGAAGATCTGGTTAAAAGACCAATTTGCATTCACCTCAGAACACTTAAGTAAATATTTATGACTTGAATCCGTCCGCTCTTGTTTTGATACTGAATAAATACTCAGAACTACTTTCAGTCCACAGCATTTTATTCTTGATGTGGATATAGACATCCCTGGAGCAATGTGTTGTGCAATGGCTACTGAAAATAATCCAAATGCTATAGTCTCATGACAATGGAACCTGTTTTCAAAAAATAAACTCGAGCACACCGCTAAAGTTGCAATGTTCTTTATCATACCGGAGCTTTTTATTTTTATTGTGCACTGAATGACATCGCAAAACACTCCAAACTTATTGCTTCCATCTTTCCCCTTGGGCGAAAACTTCGATTTGCGTTTTCAACAGAAATGTAACCTATTTTGCTGTAGGATTTTTGGATGTGGATAACCTCAACGAGTCCATATTATCGTTTAAACTCCTGTGAACGTGAGGAAAAAATGTAAACGGAATGCGTTTGGCTATAATTTTTTAGTACCTATAATTTGCTACATTGATATAAAAGATACTTGCCGTCTCATGTCAACCATTCCTGGTTCTAACTCAAATAAAAGACGGAAATCAATATAAAGCATGTATTTTGTATGCAGAATGGGTCCCCAAACCTTTTACCTACTCTCTGAAATCCTTGTTCGTCTTTGTTTTATCAATATAGTCTTTTAGCTCTTCTTTGAAGAAAATAAGCATGTTCCGTAACATGTAAAACATAAAAATGTTATTTATATTGTGAAAGTTGAAAAATTGAGTGAAAGTCACATAGTAAACAGAAACGTTCCAGGGAATAAGCTGCGGATAACTCGGCTGTCACCGAAAACACAAAAATATTGATATCGTTTTACATTGAATCTAGTCTGGATTGGGTGAACTTTTTTCCTCCTGAAAATTTACCAGAAATTCAATTATATAATTTGAAAGTGACACTTTCGACTTTTTGTTGGTTTACCGTAGTGAAACCGTACTCATACTTGGATTGTTTTTAAACGCAAATACATTTTTAGATTCTTGTGAAAAAATAATAAGTTCAAATTTCCCCTTTGTCTTCCAGTATTGGTAGACGGCCTGTAATGATGTACATACATTACTTGTAATTTACTCCATGATAATAGGGAAAGCAGAGACGTTCCATAATTGTGTTGTGGCTGTGTTTGGCGGAGAGAAAAAAGTTTCGATAAAAAGGATTAGATTTCGCTATCATCAGTCAAGGACTCCAAGATTGTCTTTACAATGACAAAATGCTTTATTTTCTTGAGAGACCATCTTGTTATGTGCCTACAAGTAATTTATTTCTCCACCGGGGCGGGTACAGTCAAACAATCAAATACATAAATTATAGCTGTTCTTAGTTTATTCCAGTGTTCGGTATCCGATATTTATTGCAATATTTATCGTATTGATATCATTCGATATTAGGAAAATGTTATATCGATATCAGTATCAGTATCAAGGCTGCTTTTTTATTCATTGTTTTCTTTTTCGGACAGATTTTTCATGGCTTTAGCTACAAACAATACAGCGGAAGTTTGACCAAAAGAAAGTTTCTCGTACTGGTAGCGGTCACTAATGTTAAACGAAGCATGCTCTACACATTTCAAAGTAAAAGTCAGATCAAACTTAAAGACTTTCACGCGCTACTGCTTCGTTTTTCGCTGTCACGTACACATATATTATGTTAAGCTAAAACCTACGGTATATGTATGCATATAAAACTATTTCCCAGAAAAAAGAAAATGTATCAGAGAAAATTCGTCAATCTGAAAAGAAACTCTTTTTGGTGGAAATGGATACCAGTGCCGCTAGTTCCAGGCAATAAATCTTACGAAACCCCTAAAATTTGTAATATTCGGAAGATAACTACGTGCGACCTACTTAAGTGCATCCCATAGATTTTTTTTTTCCGAAAAGAATTACTTCGGAAATGGTACAGTTTTAAGGTACAATCATTCCGATATCTTTATAAATCTGCATGTAATAGGCAAAAAAAATCCATTTTACCATGATTTTTTCTCATATGAAAACAGATAAATGAAATCACAGCATATTTGATAGCCCATTCCGAATCCATGATCACCCAGCTCATTGTCTATGCTGGTTTTTTTATTCACTTTCACTCGCCAAAAGTATTTTCTTTCCGGGGCTTATTAAATTGTACTCTCAGCACGATAAATTTCACACATTGTTCAACTGGCGACCCTCGTTTTCATCGCCATCATGTGGAACAAAGTGATGACGAGTGTTGTTCACCAAGAGTCTAGGTCTGTTGTTATGTAATTCCAATCTTTGATTGTTTCTTCCAGGAGGTCGCCCTCCGATGAGATAATTATGTCGATTATTTGGCCCTCCAGGGTGGTTTGTGGTTTCCTCCCCTTTGAAGCATTTCCGCCAGTAGCTGAACGTATTTGCGTCATACGTGCAAACAACCAAGAGCAATGGGAGGAACGCCATTACAGTGAAAGGAAGGTATCGCACTGTTCGGAAATGAACCCAAATGAGATATCTAAACTGTGGGGACACGATAGACTCAGGAAGGTCCCCGAGCTGCTGATAGATCCCCCACGGTAGCCAACAGACCATGAATAAGGCAGCAAATATACAGGAATTCCGAAGGAGCTGAAGCTGCTTTTTGTGGAGTTGGGTGTTTTGCTGCTCGTGCGTTTCTGGTGGGTTGTTCACACAATGGAATCTAGTTTTCATCACAAAATATTTACCCAAAAGCAAAACTCATTAATTACTCATTCAAAAAAAAATTCCATTCCAAAAAAGCTTCTCACGAGAAGTGGGAAACTTGGAAACTCGTGGGATACGGCCAAGATGCTTGAAAAAATGATCTTACCTGACGTGATTTCAAGAAAACGATTTTCTGGATGGTGCTGTAAATATCTAAAAACAATAAAAAAATATAGCATGTTAAGAAACCTAAAAATGGTTATTACAAGCATTCTTTCTCCATCAATATTCATTTTAATAGTTCCTCTTCCATTTAATGATCTATTCTGTTCAATTAAACGTAAAAAGGTCCGACCCGAAACGACTTAAAAATGTCTAANTAGTTCCTCTTCCATTTAATGATCTATTCTGTTCAATTAAACGTAAAAAGGTCCGACCCAAAACGACTTAAAAATGTCTAAGGAAAAAATTGCAAAAATCTAAAAGAAAGGAAGCAGATATGTGAAGCATTTAACGTTGCAGCATCAAACCCTTGTTCCCAGATATATTTGAAGAAAAAAGGAAGAGAAGAGTGAAAAGAATGAAAAGAAAAAATTCCGATGAAAATATTATGAAGAATCTGACAGACACGTTCAAGTATTGATTTTTTATAGAAGGTCTATAGGATATATTTTGTCCTTTTGTGATTTATATTCATTTCCGTGATTTTTTGCCAAAAAATTCCTTAATACTTAATGTTTTATGATCCATAAAGACAATAATAATTTATTGAAGCTACGAAGCAGTATACGTTATTTAGTCGAAACATGTTTCGATGAAACATTAAAAGTTTTGGAGTGGTCACAAAGGATGCAACTTTCGTAGCCAAAGTACAAAATTCTGCTGTTAACATTAAGTAATCTTTAGTCTGCCTCAACAAAGGCACGTGTAGGTGGTTGTATGGAAGCGTCTAGTACAGCTTTTAGCCGAAGTTCTCTTCAATTTTCTGTAATTTTGTTTAGAAGTTTGAGTGTATCTTGTAATGACTAGACAAAGGAATTATGTCAGTCGACCTTTGAAACTTGTAATTCTTTGAAAGCACGCCATTATATCTGTTGGATTGGGCTCATTATGAACTCAAAACCTGGTTCTCAAGGCAGTCATGCTCTAGGAGCAAAGTCATTACAGGTTTCCTTGAAATAGAAGAATTTAATGAACTCATTTTCTCTTCGTCGTTTTTAATCGTCTTACAATATGCCAATCGCCTTTGTGCCTTGGGAAAATTTCTTTTTCATTTATACGAGCGATCTTTCACAAGATGCAGTTACAAAATACAGTTTTTTTTTGCAATGGCGAAATAAAAAAGAGAAAGCAAAACGGGAATACGTGCTTTTACAATGCAAAATAAGCTTTGAGAAACTTTACGAAAAAACTCCTACGTAGGCAATGCCCAAGATATGACGTCTAGTAATTAACTGCTCATAAAAAATCATGAACACATAAGGGCCGACAATATAACTGGGCACAGTTGAGATAAACTTTTTTTGTAGAGAACTTACCACAAACAAGGATGCACATTGGGAGCATAAATATAGAGATCATGTGAATAGAGCGCGTATAATATGTTAACAACTCCGTGAGGTCCAACTGCAACCTATGGAAAAATATACAAAACCAAAAATAATTCAAGTGTGGCCGATTGTTAGAATTGATTAGAAGAATATTGCTAGCACTCCTGGCAATCATTCCAATCTACTTACGAAATAAACACATTAAATATGGCATGCCATTGCCGAATTGCTTTTCTATTTAGTCTCACCTGAATTGAATCCTTTTTTACGTTCATGTGAACAATTTACAGTTGAAAAAATAATTCAAACCATAAAAAAAAAGTCTGTAAAAATTGAGCATTGGCCCTTGAAAGGTAGAATGCACGTTACACGTGGACTCATTGAGGTCTTTCTCAAAACCCACTCATGCAAGTGGAAACTTTCTCTGAAGCATAAACTCAACAAGCTGTGAAAATAAACCTTCAGTGTGTTTGCATTTGTGACACAACGTCCCAAACGTCCTTAAAGGTAAACCGTGAAATTGGTTAAATGAAGAATTTCCCTAGCTAGTGAGGCATGATGCCGCAAATGTGTGATTTTAAGTGTTATGCTAGTAATAAAACACGCACGCGTGTAATATAGTATTTACGTAGGTTGAGTACTTACAGGTGAACATTTGTATGCGAGGACGGAAGTTTCCATGTCCGGATTGTACTGATAGATGACTCCTCTCGGGAGAGTAGTCAACACAGCTATGATCCAAATACGAAGAATCTTTTTGGTCATGTCCGTGGAGCAAGGCCGATTCACGAGAATCCTCGCGGCCTGACTTCTGTCACAACTGATTGCGACGATCGTCAGGGACGCGAGAGCTTGTGGAATTCCTGTCGGAACAATTACACTCATATAAAGTAATCAAAATGAAATGCAAGCTAGTTGGGCGACAATTGAGTCGTCCCGTTTGCTAGAAAAACAGTCCCAAAAATTGATTTATACTACCCACGCACAAAAACACAGCAAAAATGATTAAACGCCTTTCGGAGAAAGCCGTTTTTGATGATACAAGGAGCATCATTGGCTTGCTGAGTGGGTGATCTCTAATTAGTATTCTATAACGAGACTGTCTAAATCCTTTATACGTTCGGAGACTCCTATTTTTTAAACGAAACCCGATACTACTTTTCGTTCAAAACATCCAAAAAGATCTTGGCCAATTTCGGCAGTACACATGGAAGGTACTGTGGCCGGAATAATAACTTTAAACCCATGATGTCAGTCTATTTGGTATACTATGACACCATCTGAACATATTTTTCTCAAAATACTTTCTTTCGACGGTTTTATTCCTTTTTTCTTTGTATTTTGAGGAAAAAAATGTTCAGATGGTGTCAGAGAACACCAAACAAACTGACATCATGGATTTAAAGCTATAATTCCGGCGACAGTACTTACGCAAGTGGAAGAGAAAGATTACTAGCACGTAAAGTATTTTGTAAATGGATAAAATTTCACGTACTTCTTAGGATCGACCAGCTAATGCAATTAATCTTGAGTATAGGTCCAGAGTGGTCCATGAGTTCTCTCGAAAATGCGAAGATTGACAACAAGCAAAAATAGAATTGAGCTTATACAAAGGTTTGCCAACAGGTAATTGGTTGCTCTATGAAAGCAGACAAAAAAAAACGAGGTTACTTTTCCAGTTTACAAATTTAAGTACCTACTTAATAATAGACTATATTTTTGATAGGACTCTGTTCAAACTACCTTCGAAACTTTTGGCGACAGCAAATAGTACAAAACAGCATGGCATTTATCACATATCCGGTAATAGATACGAGATACATGTACTGAAACACTGGTTGGGTGTCGACCCCAATATACTCCTTTGTTGTGTTATCACTAACATTTAAAGCATTCTGTGGTCCCTCCTCCTGTTCCAGCATCACAGACTCAGACGGAAATGTATTTGAAGGGCGATTAATATTTATGACTGGGGCTGAACTGCTTGAAACAATAGGATCAAAAACACTGCCAACAACTCTACTTAACACATGGTAATAGTTCGTCGGTAATAGAATACCGTTTTGAGCATCACCTCCACCACCTCCATCGGCAACCTCCATGTTGCCTGCATTTAATCGTATTATGATTTATAGCAAGCAGACTAAGCGTCAGAAAAATACTAAAAAACCACGTTCTGAAAAGATCTTTCTCTCTTGAGGATAAACTGAAGAAAAAAATCCATTAAAGTGATTGATTGTGAAAGTGAAACGGTTCAGTATTCCAGGATTTTCTTTAATTTTTTTTTTCTAAAATCCCTCTCGCACTAGATTAGATACACAACAAACACACAACAAAATTGCCTTTGGCAAGTAATAATCGTGAGCTCTCGGGGTAATATGCAAAATCTTTGAGTAAATATCTTCTTCCGTGTTTCGCACAAACTCGTTTCACTCTGAATGCTGTTCGCATACTGAGAGAAAGTTTCGCGAGAGAAAATGTGTATAGTAAAGGCAAACAGACTCGTCACGGTAAATACGCAGACGGTGTTTACTTTCACCACCGCAA
>VICI01003266.1:0-13775 GCA_019593645.1 Akabosia matsudoensis | reverse complement strand
ACCAAGCGGAAGCGACCACTTCCCGTGGTTCGAGGGATTATAATATGTCTCCAGGGTCTTGAGAAAGTTATTGAGATACTTAATAGCTAGTGGGTTGTTCCCCTATAATTACAAAAACCTTTATTAAAATCTCGTAATAAAACTTGGTTTACTATTGCACTGGTAGAAATCTTACCAAAGTGGCTACAATTAATCTAGCAGCTCCACATGTGTCAAAAGACTTGACAGTACTATGAGACGCACCGTATTTACTTTCTCCTTTAAAATGAACAGGCAGTTCAAGATTTTTTACAAAACGAGAGTAAATCGTAGGTAGATAAGGAGTCCAGTCCAATCGCCCAGGCATATTCCAAGCAGCCGTTGATAATAACCCTACCATAGTCTATGAATTGCCAAAAAAATTGAATAGTGATAATTTTATATCGTAAAAATTTCCTCTCATCGACAAAAACTAGACAACTTCAATACCCATTCCCAAGTCGGATGATGATTCCACGTCATACAATACTCCAATAACTCTTCAATGAGTTTATTTATATCTTCCTCTGCATCTGGATCAAGGAAAGGTAGAAAATGTTTGAACATTTCCAAGCCAAACATCATCTTCGGTGATGTAGGACAAAGGAGAGGCTTGAATTCTGCAATAACTTCGGAATGTGTTCCCTTCTCGAAAAACACATTGCACAATCGTATCGTCTCCTTCAGTACATTTTCAATTTTGCTGGAATGGTAAAAATAACGTTTAAGAACATTGAGTCTAACCATAGATATCGGTATAAACAGAATAGGTTACATACGCTGACGCTTTAAAGGAAAGCGTGTACTTGCGATTGTAAGTACACCTATCCAGAGTTTCATAAAGAGCCCTCCATGGAATTGAAATGTCGTTTCTTGACAGCAATTCCGGTTTCCTAAAATATATATAATTCATAAGAAAATGACCATTCATCAAGTTAAGAAAATACGTTTTTACAAACCTTAATTCAATACATACCTCAGTAAGCAGTTGAGCATATCTGCAACATTTGACACTACATTCAGTGGACAAGTTTTCATGGTCAAAAACTCCAAGTACAAATTAATCAGCTTAACATGCTGCTCTTTCGTGAACTTGCGGCCGTACAAATAAATGTGCCTGAAATGTAGACATAAGCTTAGATTATAATTTTGATCAAGCACACATGTTAACTATTTCTTCGTCAAATTAAATCCCTTACGTCCATAGGCCTTTCGTATAGAGGACTCCACCAACTTGGAAGTCATTACAAAGCACAGCCTTTGAAATATTTCGAATGATTTTATCCAGCATTTCATCCGATTCCAGTTGGAGACTGTCATAGTAAGGCAGAAGTTTGAGGAAAATGCTTTCCTTCTGATACCTTCTTGACCTGTGATCCACATGGGACCCACCTTCATCCATCAAGTCATCCCTACTGGCCGTAGTACTCATTTCTGTCGTCTCTGACGATGACGCGTCATCCTCCACAATGTCCATAGACTCGTCGTCCATCATGATCCTGCCGGGGTTTCCAAACGAGGCTGAGTGAAAGCTTTCACCTCTTGGAGGACATATAGATCTCTCGGCCCGCGAGAGAGATACACAAGACGGAGAACACCTCCCACTACAAAATCAAATAAAACAAAACGTGTACACTTGCTATCACCTTATTACTAAATACCAATTAATGAATAATCATATTTTATCCATTAATTATAGCTCTTAAAGACCACAAACTTGTTAATGACATCTTCAGCATCACCGTAGCAAGAGCAGGATGCTCCTGTCCCGTCCCCACTAGTACAACCGTTCACATCCATGATGTGCGACCAACTAACAACTCACTCTCAGATCAACTTAAATTTACTTCTCCATTCCGTTTCAAAACGCAACTATCTTTGCAGAAAAAAATTCGGAACAGCTTCGTCCGCAACAAAACTTTCCTCTCTATTGATCATGCACCACACAGTTTCGTATTCAGTTGGGTCCCATAATACGCATAGTAATTATTTATTTATTTTCCTCTAGACACTTTGAGCGTCTATAAACTGTTATGTCTATAAAATCTACCCTGAAATAAATGTATAAAATGCAACTGTAAAAAATAAGGTCACCTATTTAAACCTGCTCCAAAACATAAGAACTACGATCTGTAAAGTTTCACCACAGTGGGCAATTGGAAAGCATGTGCTTGTGTTGCGAAACACTTCCTCATTCATTTCATATCGTTATCATCTAAATGAATACTGCAATCTTGCATTTTCACAAGTTTTCATGGGCTCATCATACATAACTTTTTTCAAGCTTTAGAGTTTTTTCAAACGAAGAGTCATATTCAACCTATGCGTCGGGTAAGAGCAGAGAACTGTTTATGGGCTTGCATGAAAAATTATTTCTAACGATGATGAACGATCGTTTTTTCTCGACAAGCTGTCTCATAGCCTGTTGCACACACATCAAAACAAATGCCAACAGTTAAAGTTGTGTGGAATCAAGTACAAGGATAAAAATTGACATTCAAAGTTATATTTATCGTTTTTACTCGACAAGCTGTCTCATAGCCTGTTGCACACACATCAAAACAAATGCCAACAGTTAAAGTTGTGTGGAATCAAGTACAAGGATAAAAATTGACATTCAAAGTTATATTTTTTCACACTCCACTGAACAACGCAGTAAGACAAATGAGTTACGTTTTGTTAGTTTAACGTTTTTGCCCATGCATCAATACCGTGTGTCATTACAGCATTTTCTACGGGGAAAAGAGTGACGGACAAAGTACTTTACTGAATTCTAGTTCAGGTTCATTATGGAAGAGACAAGAGTTCTTGCGAGTGATGACAAGTTTTCCAAAAAGACCTTCATTTCAAAATAGTTAACCTTGTCATTTGCAACCTCAACGAGAAAATGTGGCCAGCGAGAGAACAACAGAAAATGTTTTGAGTTATGACTGGTGGTGATGTGTGCAGCTATGCTAAATGCATTGAACTGGCTGTAATTAAAAAGGTAAAAAGTTGGTTGTGGATCCTGTGGAGAAGGCATAAAAATGGGTAAGCTGTCCAATTTACTAATTCCCGGCTACTCTGCAGACTGACCTACATTCTCACCCAGATCTAGTTTCAACTTTTAATGCACAAAAATGAAGAATGTTGAGTGGAGAGATTTGGAACTCGTCTTGCATTGCTATGTATCTTCACTGAATGCAATGCTCGAACATGGAGTGGATTTTTAGCGTTGTTCGAAAGTTTTCAACTCCCCCGTGGTGTATGATCTGTTCCTAATGAACAGATGTGCGTGACCCATATCCACACAATAGTGCGTACAGGAAGGTACGCAGTACGCACTATTTATTTACAAAACTGTGCCGCAGTTTCCCGAAAAATATTTTTAAACTCAATCTAACACAATGCGTAGTCGGGAGATCAGAATAAGTTGACCCAACTGCGTGAAGCTATTTTCATGTTGTAAATAGGTTTTATTTAAAATCCACGCATTTCCAACGAATAATAGAGTCCCTGTCCCCTGTGAAAGTGAATTATAGACAGGCTGAATTGAATGAATTGTTCATGCAGGTTCATGCAGAAAATTTGAAGGAAAATTTCACTTCGTCTTATCTTCTTTTGCTATAAACAGGCAGGCAGTTGTTTCGCGTTAAGTACAAAGATTGTGTAATGTAGCTTTTCTTTTTTCTCGTATGTACAGGATGGTCCAAAAAACATTTCCGTGTAGACCATTCACAATTACAAAGCGTGCTATTTCACTAGACTTTCTCAGTTTCGCAATGCCCAGAAGTCACAGTTGGCCGAATTGGCAAGCGCCCAGGAAAGTCTTAGGAAAAGTAGGTAAATTTTCGCTAACTCTTCATAAAACGTAAACATAAAAGGTAATGTAAGTTCTGTAAAACTCCGTTAAGGATACGTACCTATATAGTATTTTTCGGATTGCATCACTGACTGACAGTCACTGATGGTCAATGAATGCCTACTACTACTACTACTACGTTTCGAATTTAAAAACCTTCAACCTTCACTGAAATTTCTATATAAATGATATTGAGACAACGGAGAATGTTTTCGTAAATGTTGGTCAATGTGCCAGAGATACTTAACTGCAGGTTATACATCAGGCCACAGGGAGCGACGCTATTCAATCAAAATGATGAACTTGGCTTAACCCGAGAATTAACTACAAGTGCTTAAATTATCGCAAGAGAAACCCTCAGCAGAGCACTATCTTCAATGAGTGGTACGAAAGCTTACTTTCTCCGATTGAAATATTCGCACTGATTGATTAAACAAAACTCAGTTCCAATCCTATACAATTACAAATGCAAAGAATAATTAACAACTTACCGCAAATATAAACAGTTTTTGCTGTCACACCTAAAAAACTGTTATATCAAGAAAGAAAGTTCGTCAGCCACTTTCACTAATCACTGAATTGTGTCACCCACCCACCTCACACACACCTCGTCCGGACTACTTGAGTTCTGACTAATTTGTTAACCAAAAAAAAAAAAGATTTTGAACAATTTGTTCTGAATTAAATTCGTTGAGTTAATTTTCTCCAAAAGCTTCTCAAATCCACGATTCTAATTTTATAATTTCGTGAAGATTCAGGACCAAGTAAGTTTCTGACGATTTCCTAAATTCCACAACTCATAACTGTACTCTGTACTGTCAAAGTTTAATCACAAATCCACTTTCCACTAAACCTGTCGCCTTTATATCCTTTGCAACCTCGACACCTAGAAATTTCCAAACGTTTTCGTAATTGTAATTGTTATTTTTTCGCAAAATCATTCTTCTTTTCAACCACGTAGTGTAAACAAACAAACCAGCAATCCACGACGTAAGCAGCAGTACCACCTCGGTCCAGATAAAAAATTGTAAATTGTCATGATTATAGAGCACAAATTTTTATAAGCTGACGCGCCATTCCATTTGCCAACTTGATACAGGTGGTACACGTGTGGCTCTTATTCTTCACAGCTGTCTACTTCTAGCTCTGACATCCAATTTTACTTTTCTCTACTGCGCTGCAAAAACAAACGACATCCATACATGTCTGGATGCCCATGATGACGCGTTCTGGAGCAGTTGGTTAGTTGTGGCATGGCGTTCCCTGTACCGCTTTCATGGAACTTATTTAATGGGTGGACGTCAGAAAAAGAAATGCTTCAATGCAAATTTTTATGCGGCAATTGAATCATGTCACATGAGAGGCAAATTAAATTACAAAATAAATACAAATTTAAAGTATAAATGACTAATTCATGACTTTTATTTGGTGAACAACATCAATCAACACAATGACTAAAACAATCTAATACTGGTTCTACCATAAAAAGATTTTTTTTCTGTTCGAGAATCGATTGGTAAAATACTGTAAAATCATTCAAGTAATGTGTAAATGGTGCGGTTTACAAGAATACTATGAAATGTTAAATAACATATGGTCAATTGTCAAGTCAAGAAAGAAAAATCGTTTGAAAAACTACTGCGTATATACCTTGTGCTAGTTTTAACAACAGTAATAACAATTTTATGTAATTAGTAATTATGTAGGAGTATTAGTGTGTTTTTTAGAGAAGAAATCTCAAAACTGGTCTGCAGTCGGGTGAAAGAAAGGAACCACCACTGAAACTGGTAAACAAGTGAACACTACTTTGACTGGACAACCCTGATGTCCACTGGGTAAATGAACTGGGGACTAGATGACGTTTTTTTTTTCTCTGAAAATTCCATGAAAATTCTGAAAATCTTACGGTTTATAGATTTACGCGAAATATTCTTGTCATTAATTTGAAAATCTTAAAACTTATGTATGAAAATTCCGATTTCCTGGCTGGTTTATGGAACGAATTTGTTATCTTTTACAAAACACGAAGTAGTTGTTCGTATGTCGTGAAAAATAAAAGATTCCAAGGGCCCATACGGATCCATGCAGGTACAAATCCTTTGTATAGAGCAAGTATTCCTTCGTGTTTAACAGTCGTCATTAGACACTCCCAAGAACCTTTGTAAACCTTTCCAGAGTGTGGTAAGAGTCGACTAGCGTCCGGAAATGCTTCTCGGCCATATGAATCAGTAGGGACTAGCTTTTGACTCATTAACCGGGTCTACATTGCACAAAACAAAATAGAATTTGTTTTCCATATCCGGCTAAAAACGTGAGGAATTTAGTATAGGTAACAAAATTACCCGAATTACGTCAATGGGCGTGGATGCCACTGCTGCGGCAAGGCTAGCTAGGAAACTTGATCTGTTTGCAAAAGTAGGCATTATAAAACAAATATAAAAAGCAAGGAATATTAAATCAAACAATATTAATGTTAAACTCTCATTACATGATATGATTTGGAAGAGCATCGTCAAGAATGTTGTTCTCAATAAGGTAACTTTTGCAGCCGTCGTACACGGGAAGTTCAACAGCAGCAATTATTCCAGCTCGTTGAGAGGTTGGGCCGACTCCCTAAAATTCACAGTACAAATTCCAATTTCCATTTAGGCAACGGACAACAGACAACAAATACTTTCGTAAAAGCATTATTTAGAAGAAGAATTCATTCACCCTCCATAGACCTGCGGCTCCTTCGAACTTGTAAATTTTCTTAAACGCTGCATATAAGGAGACAGAGTGGGACGAAGGGTTTGCTGAAGCCACCTGCATACGAACTTTGAGCACGTCTGTTGGATTTGCAATTGCACTTGAGACCATTCCTAAGTTTTAGGCCAATCCAACAAAATAATGTACAAAACTGATTACTGATGAGGATTAAAGCTAAACTGAAGAATTACTACCTGCGACAACTGCGCAAACTATGTTAGACGCTACATGTTCCTCAGGTAGAAATCTTTTCAACGAATAGTACGCTCCGAATTTTAAAGTTCCATAAACGGACTGACGAAGTAAGGCTGGAGAAATGCTGTAAATAATTCCAAAAACATGTATTTTTCTGTGTGATCCTATAAACAACGTGAAAATTTGCTGGAGAACATCTTACCCTCTGTACAAGGCTAAAATCCCCTCCTCTTTGGATATTTTAATTAAAGCATCTAAAGTTCCTCGATAAGAAGTTCTAACTGGACTAATCCCACAGGATATCAAATGTTTCGCTTGTTGTCCTTGAATCTGGAGCCTAGTTTTCGTTAAATCTAAAGGGAATGTTCCTGTAATACACAAAAAAAAATCTGAACAAAATATTCACAAAACTAATATACCTAAACACAGTCTCTTGGACAAAAATTCCTCCAGACACCTACCGCATTCAGCTACACAAGACGCAACACCACCGTAAATAAAGTGCCTCCATCCTACAGTCCTGTAAACCCCACCACTTTTAGGGCTCATAGTTTCCTTAATTTAACTGCAGTACTTTCTTGGTCGCTGTCCACAGGAAGGTTTCACTAATCTCCTACAAGTTTACAAACATCTCCAACAAAGTTCCCATTCCTAAAGACATCAGCATGAAGGATACACGTGATTTGAAAACTCCACTTGTCTATATTAAAACACCCTTTTCCCAAAAATCTGGATCTAAGCCAATTACAGATCCAGGTGACAAGTCAATCTTGTTCACGACATCTACAGCCAGCCAGACTTCCTTCTGACCACGTGAAATAAACACAACACATACAAATTAACATACAAAATTAGAGAAAATCCGATGTTTATGTTCATAAACTGTTACCTTTTTTTAAATCTTAGATCAAGTTCCAAGCTCGTTGAATCCGGGGAATCTTAAAAATGGAAGCGGACGACAAAAACATTGCAAAAAAAAGGTTGATGTCCCAACGAAGCATGTGTGTTTATCCTTGAAATGCCTAAAGAAAGTTGTTTGTTCTACTTGTACACATGATATCGCTAATAAAAGTTTCAAGGAAAAATATTTTCACCAAAAAATACCATGTTTTCATAGTCCGTTTTTAGCACTACTTTAACAGACTGCCACCCTACCGCTAGTTCCATGCATGTACCACATGCTCTAGTTCCCTCATGTTCCAAACAACAGCATCGGTTGCAAGACTTCGTAAGCATGATATTGCATCCTGATTTCATTTCATAGCGAAAAACTGCTTGTATTTGTATACATTTCCTGTTTACTTTGAAATAAACAATTTTTGAAGTACACCTAAAAATATCTTGATCAATCATAATCAAAAAGTTAGTTTGAATTTGAATGAATGACGCGATGACGCAAAGATGACTATTTGTGTTTTTGGGGCATTGTGAGATACAAGAATAATACTATGCATACCTTCATTCATAGAGAAGGGGGAACTTGGTACGAAAGATGTTTCGTGAAAAAGTATACAGAGGAAGGAAACAGTCGGTGTTTTGATGTTTATACGCTAACTTTTGTTTGGTGCAGTATAAAGTTCAAACATCTGAATCTGAAAGATATCATAGCGCTGCGTTAAAAATTTAATTGTTGTAATTTAAAAGAGATCCAACCCTAGGTTGGATTCGGAATACGGGACAATGTCGATGTCAACAAAATTAAGTGATTACCGCGACCAGTTGTTTAAGGTAAGATTAAAGATCAATAAGATGATATGAACATATAGAATTGATTGGCTGAGTTCCAGTGTAATTTCTCTGAATAACTATTTATTAGAACTTAAAAAAAGTTAGAACTTAAGCTATTTATTAGAACTTGTTATTTTGGAATTTTACAGGGATCAGAAACTGAGAGAGAAAAAAAACTGTTGACAAGTAGCACACTGTACATTGGAAACTTGTCGTTTTACACAAGAGAGTATCAAATTCACGAGCTCTTCTCAAAATGTGGAGATATCCGGCGGGTTATCATGGGCTTGGATCGGTTCAAAAAGACCCCGTGTGGATTCTGTTTCGTCGAGTATTACCATCGTGAGGACGCCGAGAACGCACTTCGCTTCATCAACGGAACCCGACTGGATGACAGAGTTGTTAGGACTGATTGGGACGCTGGCTTTGAGGAAGGTCGTCAGTATGGACGAGGGAAGACAGGAGGTCAAGTTCGTGACGAGTTCCGAAAGGATTACGATCCTGGAAGGGGTGGATACGGAAAGATGTTCGGACATGCAACAGACTTATTAACGTAGAAAATTTTCATATGAAAGATAGATTAATCTAAAACCGTAAACACGTTGTATTCAGTTATCAATTTAAGTTTTTTTGAATAACCTTTGTAGCAAGCTAATTTTTCGTAAATAAATTGTTAAGTCTTTTGATAAAGAAAACCAGACGGTTCTTCGTATTCAATTAATTTATTTTTTATTTGGTTTCTATTCTATTATTTCAGAATTAAAAACACCGTAAAGCTTATTTCTAGTACACTTGTGCGATCTCATTGTGAACCATACCAAACAATATTTAAAGCTGCTATTTGATCTTCTAATTTGCATGCACAAATACATCTTGACCTTTGACATTTTGATATGACATAACCATTTTGTAAAACAAACTAATCTAGTTTTCCTATCTCCAGTAATAATTTTGTCAACGAGCTTGGTCCGCAAGTTTAAATAGGTTTGGCCACAACCCTTGCATGAGTGTGAACTCCGAGCTTATCCGCACGACCTTCAAAAATAGCTACCCCTTCGGGGTCCTTGTAACTCATGTACTCTACTTCCTTGTAGACCTCGTAGCCAAGTTTTTTGAATGCTAAGTAGCTGAAATGTGATGTTGTATCCGTCTTAAAAACCAAAATAATTGATAATAAATTCCATGCACTGCACAAAGTTCTTTCTCGTCTGTCTGTAATCAAACTAATCTTACCATTGCAATAGTTACACCGTCAACATTTCTCGCCTCTTGCTCACTTTCTCTAATCAGCGTTTTTGACAGTCCTTTTCCTCCGTAGGCTTGACTCACGCTGAGGAATAAGCATGCAAATATTTTGTTGGGCTTAGATGGGTCCATGTTAAGCAGTTTGGCCGCATCCACTCCTGTGAATAACAAATCATTAACTAAATGCAGCTTAATTCTAGGACTTAGAAGCAGAACTAATTTTGCATACCGTCTTCTAGATCTTCGAGGAATGTTGCAATTTGCCATTTGACAGGTTGTTTTGTCCTATCCAAGTATGGCTTCATGCCTGGCGGAGGTTTCCGCGAGTCATCGCTCGGATCAATGATCATGTTGATGGCAACCCCGACTATTTCATTTGTGTCTGTATCCTTTGCCATGAAACTAACTGGCTCATAGTAATTCAGTACTTCAGCTAAGAACTTTGGAAACCAGGGCTCGACTTGGTCAATCGTCAAGCCCAACGCAAGTCCGAACGGTTCATGGACAAAAAAGTTTTTTAGTAAGTGTTCAGCCACGTCGGGGCAGTCGTTCGGGCTTATCCTAGAGTAAACAATCATTTTGTTCCAAGTTGTAAACTGTCGAACTAATCTTGGTCCTTCCTGCAACAAAGTGGAAAAAAATCGTCAGTCATCATGGATTATTTGTGCAGTTTCATATCCTATTGATATAAACCCGAACCGGGGCAATGCGAGAATATACTCTTTCTGCTGTCGATATTCTCAATCTCAAGGGCAACTGCTCTAAACTTCAACTCCTGCAACTGAGTGAGTTTTAAAAATTATTTTCAACAAAATAAGTCAACATAATCACAGAGCCATTCTTTTCTAGTGACGAGACGCCAAACGCAGGAATCATCTTACATAGAATGACACTGATACGTTCCATAGGCGAAACGTGTCCAACACACACACGGACTATCCCCTAAATGTTAACCAAACTTAGAAGGCTATTAAGGCATGGCATGGTTAATTAAGACTCACAAAGCGTCTAACTATGCAAAACATTTTCTTCTTTGGACTGTGTGCATGAATGCTGTTGCAATTAAAATCTTCAACTTACTCCAGATGATTGGCCTGTCTTAATGTCTGACGGTGGTAGATCGTTCATCATTTATGTTGAATTGAAACCAAGAGCACTTCTCCTTAGATACCGATACCACTATATGAAATTTAGTGCTTGTCGTGGGGAATACCAATCACCAAAACAAATCAATTCTAAATGGGATAAAGCAACAAGCAAGGATACTAGTATAGGGGTACAGTCATTGTCTCAACACATTTTCAAATCATTGCACTCGAGAGTAAATTAAAAATGACACTAAAAGTGATGCATTCCATGTGGACTACAAGTTGTAATAGAGTCGGCTCTTTTTTTATGATGGGCTTTGCACATGAAAACCGAAAATGTTATTGACCAAGTGAATAGTCTATAAAAAGAATTGGTAAATACCACTTGCATACCCAGAAAACAGTGTTTTATTTGATTTTTTTATGTTCTTTATCATCGCTCAGTTCTGTTTAGTCAAAAGTAATTGCAATATGATATGTATTTGAAAGGGGTGCTCTATTACAGAAAAACAAGGCAAAAAAATTATCTGCCAAAAAGCAAACTGATGTTTGCAAACGTGCACTTGTATGCGAACAATTTTTGCGATAGCCTAAAAATAATAGATCTGACGGAAAAGCAAATGTGGACAATATTTTATTGTAATTCTTTGCATTAATACACCATTGCCAGAGAAGAGGAAAAAATAGCCTGGATTTACCAATTGCACCCGTAGAAAGAAAAAGAAAGCGAAAGGATACGCAAAATGAAGGAGGACACTTTGATATTCGTCGGTCGATGGAACTCTACTAAATCCTATAATGTGATTTCCTTCTTATTATTCAGTTACGTTCATTTTTACTCTGCAGAGGCATAAAAAATACAAATCCCGGTGTTGTGTGCACAAAAAAAGTTGTTTGCTTTAACAGGTTTTGAGGTGCTTACCAGAATATAGACGAGAGTATTTTGCAAATCCAACAAAACGCGAACTTGTTTTTACTACACGATAGAAATGGAAAAAAGACGTTTTTGAAACAACAAATGGGAAAAATGTTTCAAAATATTTTCAGGAGATTAGACATTTAACATGTTTGTCAGTGTACGCAAAGACTTTTTACACTGAAGATGGTTCAAAGGATTTAACAATGGCAGCACCAACAGTTAGTAACTTTCGTACGTGAAAAATATTACGTATAGCGATTCAATCAATGGGCGCATACTATCCTGAATACAACTCAAGGTCTCACTTTACAGAAAAAAAATCTTCTTGTGATATTCAGCAGACAATACTGCTCAACATGGATTGTACGTGAGAATGCTCCATGTGCCAAAATAAACAAACATAAATTTCAGTGTTGTTGTGATAAGTTATGGCTGTATGTATACTGTATGCAGAAAAGCCATTTTAATGTGATTATCTGCGTAAAAAAATGAATTATCGAAAGGCATAGGTGCAATTTACTATGTACCTGCGTTGATTGGAGCAGCATTTGCATTGTGGCCATGAAAGAACATCCTGTGCAATTGTAGGATTTTTTCATTCAATTTGCATCACACGCGTCAATAATGATGTTCAGCTACACATGAAATAAATCTGCCTTATGCAGCTCGATGAAGTAGCGAACTGGAAGTATATTAATTTATATTTTTAGAACTTTCTAGAATGTAGAGTTTAGCAATAAGGTGCTTTATTCATGTAACTGCAACTTGTAAAATCTAACTCCTTGTATTCGACATGCGATTGCATCTAAGATAAGATGGCAGATTGACGGTAAACTTGATGTCCCAAATGCTTCGAATCCACTAATTGTCAACGTTATGCAAGCCAAGACAAGAAGTAACAGCGAAGCGAATATCTCAAAGACAACTTGTTCCTGAGCTGATGCAATGGTAATGAGTTGCGGTTGGCCTTATCTTGACCAAAGCCACGCCGTCGATCGATCGAGTCGATCTTGAGGACATAAAAAAACTCAATTAATTAAGTTTTTCATTGTGCTGCAGCGTAACACAAACTTGAGACATAATCTGCAGCGGTTTTAACAGTAAATGTTGCTTGTGGCTAATAAAATAAAAAGTAGTTTTAACCCATTTCTTACACAACAAAAAACATCCAGAATTTATACAAATGTTTGTGGAATATTTGATGTAAACCTTTCTTCCAGCAAAGCTATTTAAAATCAGAGAGCTTACCCGAGATGAGTCCCGTTATCTTTTGAGTCACCGTTCACACTGTCAAACAAACCTTTTTTCCCCCGAATCCTTCGTACACGCTTACCCACCCGTCCTTGTGATCTACTTCTATTCTATTCATGGCTGGCTTGGTTTCCATTTCATACAGGCATTGAAAAAGTTTGGAAACCATACAAACTGCTTCAGTACTGAGTACTCGCTTCCGTCGATGTCGATGTCTTGAAAGCGTGCGAAGATACATTGTCCTATGGTAAGGCTCTGTTCAGATATATTTCCGCTTCCTATATAAACTGTCTCTGTTCCGTGTTAGAAAATTGGTAAAATTTACGAAACAGCACGTACCAGGAGAAGAAAAAAGTTTTACTTCTTTCCATTAAAAGAGATTGGAAATTTTAACGATCGATGGTGGTCGTTAATTCTGAAAGTACCATGAGATTCACAAGCTGTGCCAGACAACAGCCAGCAGAAATGAAACTCCAGGGAAGTGGTAAAGATAGAGGGAATGAGGTTGATAAACGATACATCCAAGGTTTTTCTGGGTTTGTATTCGATGATGTGGTGAATTCATTTGATTTTGCCAAATATTGTTTCATGGAAAGAAAATGCGTTTAGTGCTACTTGGAATTGGAAACGCGCTGGGGAGCTGCATAATTTATTACGTAGCTGAACTATGTTCAGCAAGTAATGATATCGATGAGTTTGTCTGTCCGTCTGTCTGTCCGTCTGTCTGTCTGTGTCTGTCCGT
>VICI01003265.1:0-13775 GCA_019593645.1 Akabosia matsudoensis | reverse complement strand
TTCATTTGTGTTTTATGAATCTTTCTGGTCGTCTTAAGGTGTCTTTCGCTACTTATGGGAATCGTGCTTGAGCGCTTTATATTATTATTTGCAATAGTAATTTTAATTGTTACAAACCTATATGCTTCCTTAAGCCTTCCTTAGGCATCAACATTACTTAATTGGACATAAATAATGTATTTAAAATCAAATTCTACAAGTCTTAGACGTCTGCAATACATTTTTTGCGTTAGTACTGTTTGAAAGACAACTAACCTACATTGTGTACTTTCAAAACTTAATTATCTACGTAGTAGCTACAAATGATCCAGAATTTCCATGATGGTGCTAAAATATCAATCGTCCAAAATGGCGACCTACTAAACATTTAGTATTACTTTATCGTTGAAGATGTATAAAGATTGTGTATAACAAAAGTAGTAGTATTTTTCTAATTAAATGTACGCTGAAATAGACTTGATATCGTACCTAATGCAATTTTATTGTTAAAACTCCTAAAATTACGTAATTCACCTACATAGCACTTTAACCGGCTTGTGTCTTTCATTTCTCTTCCCTCCTTTCACGGTCTCGAATACTTTCACCACCTTTGGAATTGTGCATGTCCACTTTTCCTAGTGCAGCGTGCTATTCAATAGTTATTGGTTCGTTAAAATTTGCTTTGATTTATGTATAATTAAATTGAATTGAAATTATACCAAAAGATACAACACGAAGAGAATCAAAAAGTATGTGCCTCTCATCTCAAAGGTCCGTAATGAAAAAGAATTTGTCGATTTCACCAACTATGTAGGCACTTTACACACAAATTATGATACAAACACTTCTTTTCGACGTGTACGAATTGATATTATAAGAATTCTATTGATATTCTAGGACGCAAAGATGGTAGACGTGAAATAGTAGTTTATGACACAGAATCTTGCTTATGAGGAAATAAAGAACTATTGTTTTGAGAACAAAGCTGATGTCATGATTTATTTGTCTTCTGATAGCATAATAAATGCTGACCCAACACCTCCGAGAACCTGAAAAGTAAATTTCTTTTCTAATTTGTAGAAACAAGCATTTCATTGAAGTAATCATGGAAATTAGGAGTTCCTTACTTTAATTATGAATGATTGGTCAACATGAAAGTTTCCTCTTCCCATTCCCACAGGATGGTTTTTAATGTCCTTAGGTAACACGAGACTATGCTTCATTTCTCCTTTCACTTTAATCGAACATGTAACTTTAATCTGACATTCGAATGCTGTTGTCCTTCAGACGGGAATTCTAGAAATTTTAAAATGAGGCATATAATACTCACCACTTAGTGAAAGGAATCGTTTAAACATTTTCATATATTCGTTTTTTGTTTTCAGTTGTAGTGAAAACACTTGAATTCTGGTGTTTCACTTCGTTTTAGCGGAAATTTTTTTTCCGTTTCGTTTTTATTTTTTCCCCTTGATTTTCGTCTGTATCGATAAATATGTTTAAAACCCTTGCAAAGACAAAAACCTGTATCCGGAAGTGATTAAAACTTCCACATGCTTAACTTTTACTTAAAACTTTCCCTGACCAGTTCCACCCCCAAACCATTGTCCAAAGGAATGCTTCCAATCGATAATAGGTATCGATAATTTGGACCTAATACTGGTCGTCTTCACTGTCCGTGTAAAGCTTACAACTTTGTATAATATACTATTTATCACTCAGTAAGCACACTGGAAAAATTTATTTTTCGTTCACTGATGCATAATAAAATGACATTAGAAAACAATTGCTTAACTTGGTCGGAACCGGTAGCATTTAGGCTATTGCCGCGCGACGTTACCACCGTCGAAATTTTTTCTTACGTCACCACCGCGATAACATTGCGTTGTGTAGGTTAGGTTGGGTGGTTTGGTTGGTATTCGACGTCGATTTTCGACGTTGCGCGGCAATAGCCTAAATGCAACCCTTTTTAATGTCCTAATGGTCTTGATATCCTATGTACGTGCCCTTTGGGAGTCTAATACATATCACAAAAGCAAATATTCACCTAATTTTTTGAGCCGGATTGTTCTCTTCGTCTCTAGTCAATTCTCTCGCGCTCACGAAGACCTGGTCCAGCATTGGAGTTGTGCAAGTCCACTTTTCCTAGCACAGTGTTCTGCTAAATGAACTTTTATTTTAGAATTCATTACGAGGTAAGTACCGTTTAATTGAGTTGCAGTATTACCAATAGGTAACCTACGAGGAGCACAAAAAGAAATTTAATTATCATTATTTTTTGCAAGTTTTCGAAACCAAGTCGCCTAGTTTGTTATTTGTTTGGCCTTTAGTCACTAGGCGCATGCTAAATGGACTTTAAGCAATCAATACGTACAGTAGTTGGCAAAAAAATGGGATAAGATGCAATACAAAGCCTGTGGACGCATTGCTGTCATTAATATTACTACAAACTTTGATTGTGTTAGAACAAAGGTACATTTTTCTGAGAACAAAAGCCTATGCCATTGTTTATTTGTCGTCTGATAGCATAGTAAAGACTGATCCAAAACCTCAGAGTACCTGGAACAAAAATATATGCATATTATAAGCGATGGAAAAATTGCTTATGTTGAGCTATCATAGAAAATTAACCTCTTACGTTTAGTATGAATCCCTGATTAACATGAAAGTTTTCTTAGCCTAGACCGACTCGATGAGTTTCGATGTCAATTAACAATAAATTGTCCGACTCTTTTATCAGATAAATTTGATTGAGCCTGGCCCATCTGACAGACGTGCCGGTATGATCCCCTTCAGGTGCAAATTTTGAAAGATATCAGGCAAAACACTTGTTCATTATGGCCAATAAAATATGTAGTAACAATTCAGGCAAGCTCAGACTTGAAGGGACGAGGGATTCAGGGCAGACTCATGTATTCTGTATCTGTAACCAACACTTTCGTCCGCATCATTTTCAGGAAAGAAACGATTTCGAGTGAGAAATGATTGGGAAGAAAATTCCGGTGTTCTTCTGTAGCACATAAAAGCACATTCTTGCACGGCATAAAATAAGACGCACAGCGACGTTTCCAGGACAACCGAAGAATGTAAGAGTAACCCTGACAATGAATAGAAAATTTGAGTAACGATGTAGAAATGAAGTTGATTCATTTCCTACTCCGAGTAATGATAACAACAAATTCCAATTAATCAACACATTTCGTACTGATTTATGCTTCGACTGACTGCGCAAATGACCTACAGTCAAACCTGTCTATAAAAGGCATCCAAGGGCGACAAAAAAGGTGCCTTTACTAGAGCATGTCTCTTATAGAGTTAGGAAAATGCATGGGGTAAATACAGATTGGGCGACATAAATGATGCCTTAATTAGACAGGTTGTTTTATAGGACTGCCTTTAATATACAGGTTTGACTGTATATTGTAAAGATATTGGTGGTCGTGGTAGTTAGCAATTTCCGCGAAAAATTTGACATGAATGAAGCGATGAAACCCAAAGATGAAGGAGAAAATGGTTATCGAAGAGAGTGTTGATAGGATAGTGGATGCTCTGGTCATTTGCCTTTGATGTTGGCTCAGAAGCGTTCAGTCATTTATTGGCATGTTTCCAGTGTTTTATTCAGTTTTATGCGTTTTACAATAAAATTTCAGTATAAATTGTTATTTAAACTATTAACTGTCATAGTATTTTCATTTTACATTCTAATTTAGACTACAATATGTCACGAGCCTGTCACAACAATGAAGTTAAATTCAATTTTACATATATGTCTTGCCTAATGCAATAATCAGATATCCATCTCGCTATTACAAGAGCACAAAAAATCTCTTTAAACATCATAGTAGATCAATAGCCTAAGTAATTGGTAAGCCTTTTAGGTAAAAAAGGTGTTAAACTTCACAAAAATGTTCGCAGTCAAAGTGGCCTACCGTTATAACCGAACCAGAAGATATTTGCATCCTTCTGTTTCAGCAGTTTGACATCAGTAAACTTGTATTTTCATCGTAAAAAGGATTAACCATCAAATGAATGATTAAATTAATAGGAGAAGACAATCTTTTGGCAAAATATTTCAGACTACGATTGTATTCTTAACCTTATGTTATGTAACAATGTTTAAGAAACCTTGTAGATGCTTCCTTCACGTACTTTCCCTGTATCATCTGTAGTCTCATTAGGTTCTGACCTAGTAAGCCTAAGAACGCGCATTACGTGAATTAGAAACGGGCTAAATTGGTCCTGAATGTAATGGAATGAACCGCTCGCTTGCAACTGGATCCTGCAATAACTCTCTTTTTAATCTTCTTCTACTCTGCTGTTTTGGTTCTCATGTAAATAGAAAAACATACACACCCAGTTTTGAGTTTGAATACATTATGCGTCTATAATAGGAGAAGACAATCTTTTGGCAAAATATTTCAGACTACGATTGTATTCTTAACCTTATGTTACGTAACAATGTTTAAGAAACCTTGTAGATGCTTCCTTCAGGTACTCTCCCTGTAATCATTGGTAGTGGCTTTATGTTCTGACCTAGTAAGCCTAATCACGCGCATTACGTGAATTAGAAACTGTCTAAATTGGTCCTGAATGGAATGAACCGCTCCAGATCTAGATCTATCTAGAACTAGATCGTGCAATAACTCTCTTATTAATCCTATTCAGCTCAGCTGTTTTGGTTCTCATGTAAATATAAAAACATACACACCCAATTTTGAGTTTGAATACATTATGCGTCTAAAAACGGGGTTTCTTTTTTCGTGTCTGTGAAGTGTTGCTGAAAGATTACTCACAATTATTGTGTGTACAAGCGCCATCATAACTGCTTATAATAATTGTTTCGGAAATTATTAATTGTGTCTGATTGCCACTGTAATGTCGTCGCTTGTTGCGCGGCTTAAATATTAACTTCTTTATATGACTTAATTTGATCATTTGATTATAGACATTACTGAGGTTGTACAATTACATAAAGGAATGAAAAATGTTTAATTAGAAACAATTCTTTTTTCTGATAATTCTGTGATCTCTGAGCTTTGTATGCAGAATATTATATTTGACAAATATAATTATAGGTTATACAATGCTTTGTCATCCAAAACGAGTACGGGATATTACAATTAATATAATGAAGAAAAACTATTCATTAATACTTAGTTCCCTTTCAAAAATTTTTGTTGCTGACTAATTGCTCGATATATGTATGTAACTTTTACATCAACATAGTTTCTATATCTATTCGAGGATTTAGCTTTCAAAACAGGGAATTTCTTCTGCAATGATTGTTGATGAAATATATTTACTAGCAGATCATCAGAGTAAGCTTTTAACTAACTTTAGTTTTTTAACCTTGTTTAACCTATTCTATTATCTTCTAAACATACCAGAGTGGCGTAATTACCAGGTTTCAAAATATCTCTTATTATTCGTCAGAGAATTCCATTTCAATGTAACATTAGAAGGAGCAGGTGTAACAGATTTTATAATGTTAAGTACCATAATACTACTCTTATTATCGGATTCAACCATTAATTAATTAATTAATCTAATTTTGAAAAAACTAGCGGATTAATACATTCAAAATTGGAAAAAATACAACTTTGTACTGAAGTTAAAACTACTTGGTTACATATAGTGTACTAGTATTGGTGTGAGAAATATTTGTGGATAGTTGATGGTTACAACAATGTATTATTGTGTCTCCCATGATGTAGTTGACTAAATCTAACGGCAGTGTGCCTTAAGTTAAGGAGCCTTATTATGTGTATCACAGACAAAAAAACTCCTGCTAAGATGGTTCTTTCGCCTGACTGCTGGAGAAGTGATGTCTGTTATCAATCTTTTTCCACTGCCGATGTATGGGTCCGACTTTGGGGAAAGTTCCGTCCGTCGTATACTGTTACAGGGACGTTTTTATTTGCGATTATTTTTCTTGTGCTGTTAATATATTTGAGTTCATGATACGAATGAGGACAAAAGGACCTGATTTAATCTCATTTAGTTTACGAAATATGGGACGACGTCAAGTAAAATTGGGCAAATCTTCAAAACAAAACGCTCGTTGTATTTCTAAACCTTCATTTTATTGGATAAACAGTTTCATGCAATATTGTACCATATATGTCGACTTTTTTTTCAAAGAAATGGTTCTTTAACTCAACATGGCCTGTACATGAGAAACGATTGAGAGCAAAATTAATAATCTTAATCGGTCAGGGATATGGACTACGTTCTTGAGTGCTAACACGACTTTTCCCCTTACTACAAAGATTAAGTAAGTGACCAGTTGGACTACTGCCTAAAATTAATTCAAAAATAGAATGCAACAATGCTTTAGGACAAATCGACGAAAATGCAATATAAGGCATGTGCAATTGCTTCAATCAATCAATATTATTATTAGGTATTTTGAAAAATTGTCTGCACGAAGCGTTACCAAACTAAGTCTGTACTACACTCGAAGAAAATTTTGTAAGTAGTTTGCATTCAATTTTTCGAAAATCGAAGTCACACGTAAAGCATATTGAAAAGTTAAGAGAATAATCACCTAATCTTTTCAGCCGGTTGGTGCTTTCCAGTTAGGGTCCCTCCTCTCACGAGAACGAACACTTTCACCAGATTTGGTATTGTGCAAGTCCACTTTTCCTAGAGAAGTGTGCTACTCATGAAATGTTTGTTTGTAAGAATTAACTCGAGTTATTTGTAACTATATTTGTATGAAATAACACCAGAAGGTACGCTACGAAGAATAATACCACAGATATGACTCTCATTTTAATTTATGGTTGATCAAAACTCGAATCTCGCCAAATTTCCTAGCCGTAGACGTTTAGGACTCCAGGTATTTAAAAAGGAACAAAGTGTTACGAAATCAGCAGAACAATTATCTCAACAACACGAAGCTAGCAGATGATGTGACGTAATCATGAACACAAAAGGTTTGTTCTTTCGAGAACAAAGCCGACATCGTCATGCATTAATCTTCTGATAACATTATGAATACCGACCCAACACCCCAAGAACCTAAACAAAAATTTCAATATGAGCCGGTAGCGTATATGCAAACAAGCCGAAATGGAAATTTGAAAATATATTACTTTAATTATGAACCCCTAATCAACACGAAAATTTCTTCTTCCCATTCCAACTCGACGATTTTCGATATCTTTTACGAACATTAGTGCTTCTTTAATCCATAATTATTCAATATCTTATGTTTATTTTATTTATTTATTTATTCGCCCTCCGTTTTGCGTTTCACGTAAATACTTGTAGTACTAATAACACTAATTTTTTGTTTGAAATATTATGTTTAGGCTATTACAGTTGTTAAATTCTTGAAAATTTTATAATAATACCACAAGCTGTCTTCAAGGTAATCCAATCCAAGGTAAAGCTACGATAAATCCAAGGTAAAATTTTTTGGACGCTGCGATTGTTACTTCACTGTCTTAACAAATTTAGTCGTGAAAATACAAATCCTGACGGTACACGGGGTATCATAATTCAACGAATGGTTTAAGTTGAAAGCCTTATATTTTGTGGGTTTACATGTATTTATTCGGAGTTTCTTTTACAAAAAAGCACAAGGTACTATCAATTCGTAACAATCATTAAATCTTTTTATCGCTCTTGGTGTAACATTGTATCCAGATCGTCATATTTGAAAATGTGTTTGCACGTATCGAAAGGTTATTTTTCCCAATTCACAAGACGAGTAACAAAAGATTCCCTAACCGAACAAGTCTTTAAATACATTATATAAACAAGAGTTTCTCCTAATATCTATATCAATTCCTTCTAACCGACAATTTGGCATATTCTACACAGTCTGTCACTTTGTTTAGTATCTAAACTTAGTATCTGGACAAAACCAGTCGTACTTAGGTACATCCTAAAATAATTTCATGAGTTTCTACGATATTAGAGGACATTTTTAACTTGATTCCTTTTATTCAAAGACAACGTGACGTTTCGGTCCCTTTCAGTGAACCATCATCAGACAACAAGCTCAAAAGAATTTTTAACATGAACAAGAATCCAAAATTAACAATTATTTTGAAATATCTTTCTCTTCATTTTCTCCTTAGCGATCTCGTACTTCTTGGGACCGAAACGTCACGTTGTCTTTGGTTCACTGATATCGTACAGAATTTTCGAAATATATTTTGATCTCAATAGCTACAAATCAACGCACACAGTGCAATAAAAATATCAATGGTCCTAAATAACTAGTCGTGTCTAAAAATATTATTTATAAGTAATTATAGATCGTAGATATGTGGTAACTATCTCAACTATCAAAATCCCCATGTTCAGTAATCAGTCGCTAATTGCTTGAACCGCTGGGCCGCTTCCAATTTGGGTCCCTCCTCTCATGCTCACGAACACCGGCTCCAGCTTTGGAATTGTGTAGGTCCACTTTTCCAAGAACAGTGTGCTTCTGAAGACATGTTTGTTTGTTTAGTATACTCTTGAATTACACATAATTAAACTGAGTTGCAATAATACCAGAAGGCACAGAACCAGTAGCAGCAAAAGGTAGGTGGCTCTCATTTCTAAAAAGTTGTGATGTCAGGCCAAATCGTCAAATTCGTTACTAGTTTACGACTGAGACAAAGTCTTCCATAATAACACTTAGGACGTGAAATAGTCATTAAACTTGCTAAAATTGTTCCTTGTATGCCACAAAACTCTATTGTTTTGAGAACAAAGGAAATATCCATATCACGGAAGCATTATCAAAACCATTTCAATAAATTTACTAACCAATCTTAACTTAGAGAGAAAATATGTTAAAAACTCTTCTGAGTGGCGTATTACAAAAAAATTAAATGAAGGATACAAAATATAAATGCTCTATGTGCAGAAAATGATCACGCGTCATTGTCAGGTAAAGCTGCGTGAAGCATTTGCACTTCCTATTGGTAGGATCGGTAGCAAACTACTCATTCTTCGTCATGACGTAACGCATGTATATGTAACTTACTGCTCCCGATTCGTGAAACTACTGTGAATCGTGAATAGACGCCACAAAGTGCCTGGCTTAATGCCCCTCAGCTAGTTAAAAGAATCTATGTAACAACATTTTACTTTTATTCGTTTTTTAAAAAGACACTAACTGTAACTAGTAGTTTTTCGGATATGAATTTGAAGAAGGGACCAAATAACGAAATTCAGCTATTTTCGGACTGTTAGCTTATTTGTAGGAATTGGGATGCATTAATAGAGGTATACCGTAGAGCGGAGATAGTATTATGATAAAACTTAATTTTTGATCCTAGTTTATAAACTATATCTCGTTCTATATATCATTGGTTTCTAGATATTGTAGAAATTATAGCATTTTTCCAGTTTTTAATTCAACAAACAGGATTAACACAACTGGGCATAACAAGATTAAATTAGTAATTAGTTAAGAAACAACAAGAAACAAGATAACAAGAAAATAAGTAAACTACCTTTTGAAAGTAAATAAGATAACCTTTTGAAATAAAAGTTATTTTCAACACTCGTTGCTACTTTTTCTTTTACTAAAACTGCTAGTTGCCTTTAAATAAATTGCTTTTGTGCAAAGACTACGATTACTCCTGGGATTGATTTGAATTGAGGCTTGTTTTGCGGCATGGCGGAGGCGGATGTTTAAGTATATATCCGGACTACTTTCTATTATATGAGTACGATATTAGTATGGTATCTCTATTGATTCATTAGGTATTTTTAGTGGCATGGGTTTTAAATTGTAACTTCCAATAATTTTCCACTTGGTTCTTCTCGCGGATAGGGTTTTTCTGGAGCCATATTGATCCAGCATTCATACCCGTGAGGGGAACAAATATATTTTCATTTTCATGAACCGTGTTGAGATCATACATAGATACACTAATAAATTATATAGGTGCACCTTAGAAGAATTTTTGTAGGCAAAAGTTTTCCTGTTTACTTCACTAGATGTTGTTCGAAGGCAACCAGGCCAGGTGACACTACACAACTAGCCTATAACACATATTGTAACTTTAAAAATAGTTTGAAATCCGCTTCTTAGGTCAGCACAAGCACTTTTATTTTTGAGTGTTGTTGAACTTTCCACAACTTGTTAATTTCTTTAAAAGATGGTTGGGTGTTGCACCACTAATAGATATATATGTAAATAAAGTAAGTTTAGCGTTACTCGGTAAGGTAGTGTACTAAATACTACTATGGAAACATTAGCTCTTTACTTGTAGGCATATCTTCCCCTCAAAACCGTAAGGAAGCAACACGAAAAGATTTCGCACTGCAAATTTATGCTTGCTCCTCCAATTCACTTTTACACGGCCCCTTCTTTCGTCCTATCCTTTAACTCTAACAGTATTTTTTTTAGTATAGCCTCACCTCACACGATCCAGGTGAGGCCAAACGGCTTTGTACAATCTGCATTGCCCAACACTGGTTTCTTCGTGCTTTTGGCAAAGAAGAGGCTAATCATTGTATTCTTAACAGTTTCCCGTCGACTTGTTGGGTTAAATTAAGAAGTTCTTTTTCATATAAATCCTCTTTAACTTACAATGTACTCTATTTAGGACTTACGCATCAGCTTTTTGTTTTGTAGCTATGAAGCACTAGTTAGAAATGCCATGTGGAATCTCGTACCCCTAGTATGTACCTTGTTTATTTTTTTGGAGGGGGGGGGGATTTAGTTAGAAATGGATGGGATAGGCAATCCATTCAGATCGTATTGCCTGTATGTCCTGTTTTCGAAACAGTAAAACGACAATTTTAAAGACAATATTTGTACAAGTGCACTCATGCCTTTCACTGGAAAACATACCGAGTTGGCGATGTGAAAATTTGTGTACATAGAACATAATACGTAATAATAATCATTAAGGGAACAAGGAGTCTTGATATAATTGAAGCAAAGATCTATTTTCTTGAGCACATTGCATGTGACGTAGTTTATTTGTCTTCAGATAGCATTAAAAAGACTGATCCAACACCTCCAAGAACCTGAAAAGCAAATATATTGTTACTTGGGGGCGGGCAACAAACGGTTTCACAAAGTCCTCATGGTAAGCTAGAGGTGACTTACTTTTAGTATGAATCCATGGTCAACATGAAAGTTTCCTCTCCCCAATCCAATGGGATGACTTTCGATGTCTTTTAGTAACACAAGGCCATGCTTCAGGTCTCCATTAACTTTTATTGAACCTGTGCCATCTGACAATCGGATGATAGTGTCCTTCAGCCGCGAATTCTGGAAAAAATTTCAGAGGCTCTTTTATTCTAGAAAGATCATTGATTAGCTTACTGGACTTTTAATGCCCCGATATAATACGCAACGACCGTGTCATAACATTTCCCGTACGCGCGTGTTCGAATAGGAATTCATTATGGGCATGTTCAAGCACTTTTGTAAAACTATGAATCCCCGTCTTTATCGCCGGAGACTCGCACGCCGGTCGCCTAATACTAACTAATTAATATTCTGGAGGGTAAACAGCGGGTCATTGGGTCGCTGGTATTTAAACGTGCCGTAAGTGTGAAAGCTGCATCCAAACCAGGTCGCTATGCTGTGAGACTTCTTTTAGAGACGGGCAGCTTTAAAGGGAGAGTTTAGACTGTACCAAGCCGTCAACCATGCAACCAAAATCTTGCACAACAAGCTTTTGCAAAATTTCTTCTCAATTGTTGCCCTTTAAAAGGACTGCAGAATTTTAGTCGAAACGTTGGGAAATAAAACGGTTTGTGCTTATAACTCGTGGACCTTCCTCCTTACTCGAATACAAAATACAACCAACTTATTTTAATTAATAGGCACTGTCAATCTCAATCCGCACTAGTGACTAGGCGTTCCTCTATTAAAGCCTTAGGGACACATACCGCGCTGAACGAGGGTTGGTAGGTCGGGAAATAGCGCTACCAGAACCAGAGGGGGCAGCGGTCAAAACTGCGGTCTGGTTTTAAATGGCTAAAAACGGTTTTTAACGGTCTGGTTAAAAACTATTCAGACGGTCAAATTGGCTTAAAATGGTCGAAAAGGAAAAATATTAAACATTTCAATGAAAATGATTCCAGACGTTTAGATTTTGCATAAACTATCATTCTGAACGAAATTGCTAACAGTTTTACCCACATTTAGCTTGTTTTGGATTTTAATAAAAAATATGAATTGTAAGACTTGGACGCCATTATCCCTTCACAATCGAAAAAAACCGTTTGTAACCATTTTTACCCGTTTTTAACCGAAAAACCGGTTATTTGGTCTTTTTTCATTAAATGCCGCGGTTTTAGCCATCTCTGACCAGAACTCGAACTTTAAGGGTCTCGTTCGATACCTAACCAGCTATGCTACCTCAGCTTGTTAATAAATAATAAAACTATATGCCATATTTTATGTTGAGTAAGTCAAGTACCTCGTTTGTGGTGCAAGATGCACATCCATACGTCACGCAAATTTTCAGCATTTGTATCATGCTCCCCAGGAGTGTGAAGGTCAACGGTTCCTTCCTGTAGATGCTGAGAAGGAAATGGGACAGTCGCAAGCAGTTTTCCATGTGTGTGAGCATAAATAGCGAACCAAATGATTGCTCTATTTGCTCACAAACGTCGACGACGTCTAAGTATGTATTCCAGTAGGAGGAAAAGTCCTCATTAGCTACGACGGGTTGAAACATTTCCACCCGCATTTGATACAATACGTATGCAGTTATCATCCAAAAGTCAATCATGAGATTGTCGTGTAGACTGCCCACAAAAGTCATGATGTTCCCTGTGCAAGCTAAAGCAATNGAGATTGTCGTGTAGACTGCCCACAAAAGTCATGATGTTCCCTGTACATGCCAAAGCAATTGTGGAAGATGTCATGTTCGTTCCGAATTCATCAATCAGATTATTAGTAACATTGTCCATGCCAGTGGAGGACCAGATCATCAGAGTTACACTTGTGTCAAAGGCTTGAACTAGCTGTTGTTCTTGGAAGGACCACTGGTTAAGCTTGAATCGTCCAAATACAACCATAAAGACTGAAAGTGCAATAGACGCGACTACTGCCGCAGATACTCCGACCATGTATAACTTTCCGCAGGTCTCTTCCTTTGCAACCTTGAAATTTACATCCATTTGGTGTAGAATGTCGTTCTTTTCATTTCTGAAGATCTTTGAAAACGCCCTTGCATATTGAATCCGGACGAGAACCGTCACAAGTGAGAGGCCAAACTCGATGAAGTCTAGTCTGGACTTGTTTCCCCTGAAGAAGATCCACAAAAACTTTGCCTCCACGATAGATTGAAGAATGGATATGGTTACAAGAGTCCAGTAACATCCCTAAGACACAACACATTTACTTTGTATCCATTACAAGGAATTACAACAACTGAATTAATTCGTGGTCAAAGGAACAAACAGATACAAAGATTTTTCAACAAGAAAATATATATATCAGAACTTTGTTTTTGAATTGGTGGAATGTTTGCAATAAAAAGATTATTATTTGCAAAAAAAAATATCAGAATATGTCTTCTCTAAATTCTAATCCGCTTGATTACCGAAGACGCTGAAATAACAGAATTTCTTTCGTTTTTTTGAGAGATAGTTGGAATGGTACCTTCCAAGAATAGTAATGAAATTAATGAATACATACATGCATAATAAATCAAGTTCATTTCCTCTAACATCGTTTAACCTTCAACAATAAAACGTTGCAACGCTAGAATTAAGCATTGCGAAAGGGCACTTGCAGGAACCTGGCAAAGTATATGCGCATACCAAGTTTCAGCTTCATAGAAACAACCGTTCCCGAGATACAGAGGTCGTAATAT
>VICI01003264.1:0-13775 GCA_019593645.1 Akabosia matsudoensis | reverse complement strand
CAGTCCGATTTGGAAGCACTAAAGGATTCACACGGTCGAAACAACCTTTTGATGTACTCTTGAAAGAAGAACTGAACATCTGCGAAACAAGCTAATTTCGACCAACATTTTCATGGTAAAACTTGTTTTAAGGGTTTGATTTTAAACAAATTTTCCAAAGATAAACTGAAAAAAGCTTTATACAAGTTGTGTCCCACCTGAAAACCCACACGAGGATCGACACGGTCATAAGGCCGAATTGATGTACTCTTTACAAATGAACAGAACATCTCCGAAACGAACGAGTTAAGACAAAATAATTGAATCGAGAAAGTTTGTTAAGGTTTTAAATTTTAAACAAGATGGACTACATGAAATTAAAAAAAAATAAAACGAAAGGAAGTTTTCTCAGATGATGCTTGAAGTAAGAATTTTATGTATAAGTCAGATATCAATGAGGCGATGTTTATGAACTACCCTGTACATGAATTTTTTTAATTTAATCATATTTGAATCGAAATGGTATTCATTCACTCAATGTGAGCCCGGACGATCCAGCAAACAAGGTTCCCTCCACTTTCATCCTTGAGTACAAATTTGACGTCTGTCTTAATCTGCACAAATTCAATCAAATTTTTACATGGTTTCCTCTAAAAAAATAATTAAATTAAAGTTTAAAAAACATATTTTGTGGTTTACTCTTGGGTACTGGGGGCGCACAGCCATGGTTACTTTGTAGGTCACTGCTTTCCCTCCTGCCAGTGGGCATTTGGCTTCAACTCCTCCTCCTCCAAAAAAGATATCGTCACATGCCTCCTTGTCCAAATCAGGCCAGGCGACTTCTAGCCCAAAGATGGAGGCGTACATGAACGCCTGGAGCTTCTTAGCAGGCCTGTCTGTATTTTAAAAAAATATTACAGTTAAAGATCCTATGTTTCTAGCTTTGACAGCTTCGAGACGTCCACCTACGAAGAAAACAATTTGCATACTTAGTTCAAACTCCACCGCAAGCGTTACATTTCCCCCGCGGGGGAACACACAAGGCTCCTCCACACAGCCTGAAATGGACGTAGCGGTCAATGTCGCGTTCGGCGTTACTCCAGTACAAGGCCTGGTCTTAATGGGCGTCAACTTCTCCAGGTGAGGAATCATCTTCCCGGCCTGTACGCATCCAAAGGCGGACGCCACCAGAAATGCTGAAATAAACGAAAAATTCATTTCTTGAACGGGAATATATATTCAAAATCTTAGAGTGTGTAGCTGTGTCTATCTGGATAAATTGTTGGATTGGTTGGGTTTGTATTTATACCTGGAGGAAACCTTCCACGATGACCCAAATGATAAGGTAAAGTACACAGCCAGGTTTGCAGGTGGTCGGCTTATCAGAAAATGGTTAGCTGGAAACTCGTGGCACTCACACCTGTTTTTTTGACACCGTCGTCAGGTACCAAGGAAATTACAGGAAAATTTGTCCAGTAATCCAGTGGTGACACTAGGGTACCCCCATGTTTTCTGTTGACACAGGTGTCAGATGGCCAGTTTATCCTGGCCCAAAAAGAAATTCATTTTCTATGTAAATTAGGTATGCGAGCTACAGGGTAGTTCATAAACATCGCACAATTTATTTGTAAACTTGTTAAAATTTTGATTTTTAAATACATAGTCACAAGAAAATTGAAAATAATGAAAAAGTGTGTTTCACTTTGGAAGCGCACAGGAGGATCCACACGGTCTAAAGACTCTTTTAATATACGTTTTGCATATCTCTGAAAGTAAAGAGTTTAGGCGACAATTTAAGTCGTAAAACTTGTTCTGGTTTTGATTTTGAACTAGATTTTTAAGGATGCTTCCCAAGTAGAATTTTATGTAAACGTCAGCTATTAACGGGTGATGTTTCTGAACCACCCTATACGTGACCGAATCAAAAAGAATCCTGACTAATAAAAATTTGTTAAGGAGTGAAATTTATTCATTGAATCAAATTTATATCGAGTTGACAAATCAAAATTACAAATCCAATTGAAATGAATTTATTCAAAGTGAGCTGCGGACGATCCAGCAAATTAGGCTCCCTTCACTTTCATCCTTCAGAAGAAACTTGACGTCCGTCTTCAACTGCACAATTTTCATCGGAATTAATTAAATTAATATATTCACTCAATGCTCATTATCAGGGACGACCATACTCATGTTTTTCAAAGTGTTGCATAATGAAATGGATAAGTATTTGAATATCCAGATTTTCTGACACTAGAGCGAAAATGAAGGTCAACGAAGTACCATTTGAAATTAACGATCGCATCATTTTCATAACTTCTCATCTTTCGAGGCCGTTCGCATCATTTTGCATTTTTTTTTCTGATGAGAAAAAACTAAGCCAAATTTTCATGCAAAACCAGTTCAAGTTTTTCAAAAAATAAAAAGACATCCTGGGGAGTTTTGAAAATTCAAAACTGAAAAGAAAATCGCTAAAATGCTATCAAACCGTTAGAATGTAGTGAGAAAGTGGCTGTATTTTTTTTCTTGTCCTGGCTTTACGTCCCTCTATGTGCCAAATCAGCTCAAGTTTAGGACACAAACCGTAGCAAAACATTGCTAAAATCTGACTGAGTTGGCCATAAACGTGGCTTTCATGCTAAAAGTATTTAGGCGGAGAAACTTCCAAATTTTTGTAGCATAATCTCGCATAACCTCAAGGTCGCATAATTAGCTCGTCCCTGCTGATTATGTAAAATCTGCGTAGTAAAAGCAACTTACTGATGGATAGTTACGGCTCACAGGTATTGTCACGTTGTAAGTGAACGCCTCCCCGCCAGACAGAGGGCAGCGTGCTTCACCTCCTTCACCTGAAAAGATTTTGCCGCACGCCTCCTTCTCTAACTCAGACAGCGCGACTTCCCTCCCGAAAATGGAGGCGTACAAAAACGCCTCCAACTTTTCAGCAGGCCTATCTGTAATGACAAACAAAACATAGTTAAGGTCTCATTCACACGGAGCCTGCAAAAGCCGAAAGCTAGTTTTTTCTTCAAGGAATAATTAGCATGAAATTGTGACCGTTCCAGGGAAAATGGGATCTTGTCGTGTAAAAAGACAACCAAGAAATTATACTCTAAATTTTTGTCTCTGAAAGATATGCCAAGGCTTGAAGGTGGAAACTACGAGGGACGCTCACAATTTTAAGGTTCTTTTTTTTTTTTGCTGCTTTCGGCTCCTGCAGGCTCTGTGTCAATGAGGCCTGGCCTAAGGTTAACAAAACTCTTCCCAAACACTCAATCAAAATTATTTTAACCGCCTTAAGAAATAAAATTACGCAGTTTAAAATCCACCGTAATAGTTACATTCCCTCCACGGGGGAACACACAAGGCTCCTCTACACACCCTGAAATCCGGGTGGCAACCAGCGTCGCAGTCGGTTCAACCCCAGTACACGGTCTGGTCTTGATGGGCGTCTGCTTTTCCTTGTCAGGAATCTTCACTGCCTGAAGGCATCCAAAGAAGAACGCCACAAAAAACGCAAATGCAAAACACACATTCATTTTAGTTTTATCAGTAAAAACTAATTATTTCGTTACTGAAAACAAAAAATGGTCGTCAAAGTTAATCATGTGGCGGAAGTGGATTAACTACGTGACTAAAAAAATGAAGAACAATCCTGACTGACAATAAAAAAATATGACAATGAAACAGGAAATGATTACACAGAAAACAGACTTAATTATTATTTATTTACCTAATTTTTGTTGAAACGCTTTCCTTTATGGAAATAAAAAACGGTGTTCACACTAAAAATGTATTTTTTTTCACTCTTACGTCTGTCATGTCTGAACAGTCCCCTTCTAAAACTCTTTTTCGTTGTTGCTCCAACAGTCTCGCAGTTCCCCGAACTTGTTTGTCTCTTCAAGCGGTAAACTCAAATCCTCAATTCTTTTTTCTAAAAAGTCTCTTGTTTGCCTTTCTCACTTACGGTTTTTCAATTGCAAATGTACAATAAAATAGTTTTTTTCTTTCCAAAGTTAAAATGTGCAAAGAAGAAAAGTAAAATATATTTTTTTCTTCTCTCTCAAGTTAACCTCGCTCTAAATGCCGGGTCAAACGAGGTCAAGGTCAAGCTGTTTAAAAAGAAAAAACTGGAGATGGTTTTGGCCAGTCTATTAAATAGTGTTGTGAACAGTTTAGCTGAAATTTAAAAACAAAAGGAGTTACTTTTATTTTGAATTTAATTAGTTAATTAAGAAAACAACCCGTCAAAAAATAATCTAAGAAAATTTAGTTTTAAAAATGAATCAGGCTAGTAAAATGCAGCACTCCGGAGGTTCCTCCTATCAAAAGGTAAACAAAAATTGATTTTAAAATTGGTTACAAACTGATAAATTAAGTTTAAGTTTAATTGTTTCGTTGTTTCGTTTTTCTTCTAGGGAGGGACAGATAAATCCCAAATTTCTTTTGAAGAGCAGTGGCCCAAAATGCAGCCCATCATTGTGAAGCTTCTCCGGCAGGAGTCTGTCAACCGGCCCGAGTGGCAAGACCTCTTCTACTCGGTCCACCAAGTCTGCCTCTGGGACGAAAAGGCCGCCGCCAAAATCTACAAAGCCCTTCAGGACAATATCGCCGAGTTTATTGGTCAAGCACAGCAGGTAAACCTGACAATTGACATGCGATATTTTAATCTTGAAAAGAGAACGTTTACCGACGTAATTCGTAAAAAAACTGACCGTCAAACTTTTAAAGAACGTCTGCGACTATAATATATTGAAAGTTCCTTCTCTACTTGCCGGCGTTAATTAGAGACCCGGCGATGATAGGAGACTCGCAAAATATAATTTTTTTAGTTTCAACTGGTTATCCGTTGTTTTAATTTAGATTTCATAACTTAAATTCAATTGTTTTCGTAAATTTCAATGACAATTTCATTCCAATTGGCGCGTAATTTTGTCATTTTCCGTTATTAAAGCCTTATCATTGCCGATATTGTGAGCTTAATCACGGCGTTATTTAAAAGCCCCGCGAAATTTCAAATTCTACCTCTTGACCCCGCGTTCTTTAGAAATTTTTCGGTAAATGTGTATTTCTTTCTCTGGTTTAAGGTTCATTCTTTCTCTTTTTTAATTTTTCTAGCGAGTCCTCGCCCACTCGGAAGACCAAGCACTTCTTAAAGCGTACATCCTCGAATGGCGTAAATTTTTCGAACAGTGCAGCTACCTTCCAAAGCCCTTCACCCAAGTCGAAGTGACCCTCAACTCCCACTCCAACACAACAACAACCTCAGCCACCGCCCACGCCTCCCTCCTGAAAAAGTCGCGAGGCGAGGACTCCTCGAGCAACGTCCGGAAACTGATGCTCGATTCGTGGAACTCGCAAATCTTCTCGAACATCAAGTCCCGCCTCCAGTCCTCCGCGATGAAGCTCGTCCGCGCCGAGCGGAACGGCGAAGCCTTCGATTCCCTTTTGGTGATTGGCGTCCGCGAGTCATACGTCAACCTCTGCTCCGACCCGGACGATAAGCTGCTTATCTACAGGGACAACTTTGAGCGGTCCTACATCTCCGCGACGGAGGAGTTTTACAAAGTGAAGGCCTCGCAGTACCTCCTCGAAAACGGCGTTCAGGCTTATATGCGCTACGCCTTCGCCAAGCTCAAGGAGGAAGAGTCCCGCGCGAAAAAGTACCTCGAGCCGAGCTCCGACTCGCTCCAAGCCCTGATGGACTGCTGCGTCGCTGTCCTCGTCACCTCCTTCAAAGACCAGATCCTCGCGGAAGTCCCCCTCATGATCAAAAACAACGAGACGGATAAGCTCCAGCTGGTCTTCAAACTGATGGACCGTGTGCCCGACGGGATAACGACAATGCTGAAGGACCTCGAAGACCATATTATCACTGCGGGCCTCGACGACATGCACCTCTGGGCGGACGTGATCACTCAAGACTCGGAAAAGTACGTCGAGCGGTTGCTCGAACTCTTCCGCCGCTTCTCGCGCATCGTCTCTTCCGCGTTCCTCGACGACCCTCGGTTCCTCACCTCCCGCGACAAGGCGTACAAGCTGGTCGTCAACGACACGTCTGTGTTCCGCCTCGACCTCCCCACGACGCCGAGACCCGGAATGGTCAAAACTCAGCCGGAGTCACGCTGCCCCGAGCTCCTCGCCAACTACTGTGATCTTCTCCTCCGCAAGACGCCCGTCTCGAAGCGTCTTACCTCGGACGAAATCGAAACGCGCCTTCGTGACGTCCTTCTCGTCCTCAAGTACGTTCAGAACAAGGACGTCTTTATGCGCTACCACAAGGCCCACCTCACTAGACGCCTGATCCTGGACGCCTCAGCGGATTCTGAGAAGGAGGAAAACATGGTCGAGTGGCTTCGTGAGGTCGGCATGCCGGCAGACTACGTAAACAAGCTCGCCAGAATGTTCCAAGACGTGAAGGTCTCGGAGGACCTCAACACCCAATTCAAGGAGACGTACCGGTCCAAGTCGACTTCCGGCGTGGGGGATTCGATAAACATCAAGATACTGAATGCAGGGGCGTGGGCACGGGGCTCGGAACGGATTTCAGTCTCACTTCCGCTCGAGCTGGAAGACTATATTCCTGAGGTGGAGGAGTTTTACAGGCGGAAGCACAACGGACGGAAGCTTCAGTGGTACCATCACATGGCGAACGGGACGATAACGTTTAGCAACAGCGTCGGCCGGTTTGACCTGGACGTGACGACGTTTCAAATGGCGGTGCTCTTCGCGTGGAACCAGCGTCCCAAGGAAAAGATATCCTACGAGAATCTAAGACTGGCCACCGAGCTGCCTGACCCCGAGCTGAGGAAAACGGTCTGGAGTCTGGTGGCGTTTCCGAAAGTGAAGCGCCAGCTGCTCTGCTACGACCCCCCCACGGCGCAGACGCCCAAGGACTTTACTAACCAGACGGTGTTTTGGGTGAATCAGGAGTTCAGCGTGATAAAGAACGGGAAGGCGCAGAAGCGGGGCAAGATCAGCCTCATTGGACGGCTCCAGCTGAGTACGGAGCGCTCGAGGGAGGAGGACAACGAGGGGATCGTTCAGCTGCGGATCCTGCGCGTCCAGGAGGCGGTCATCAAAATACTCAAAATGAGGAAGAGAATTAGCAACGCCCAGCTCCAGGTGGAGCTCGTCGACATCCTCAAAAACATGTTCCTCCCGAGTAAGAAAATGATCAAGGAACAGATCGAATGGCTTATCGAGAATAAATACATGAAGCGCGACGAGGCCGACATCAACAGCTTCATCTACATGGCCTAATTAAGTCCCTTTACAATAATTAGCAAGAAAATATTATCGATTTCATCTTCTTTTCTTTCGTCTCGTTTTTATTTTTTATTTTTAAAAAAATGAAGAAAGAATATTTATAAGAAATAAATGAGCTTCAGTTATTTTGGAGGGGAGGAGGAGGAGAAGTTGGGAGGAAAATTACAAAAAAAAAGTTTTAACAACAACAGCAAAAAGAAAAATTCCAAAAAAAGCAACGAAAAAAGTTAAATAGGTGAACAAAAACAAAAGAGATAAAGAAATGTAGGTGGTAAAAAAGAAGATAAAAAGTAAAAAGATTGTTTGTGAAAAAGATGAATGGAAATAAATTGTAGTTTACAAAAAATCTATAAAAAGTCTAAACGTTTGTGGAGTTTGATTTTCTTTTTTGCGTAGTTGAGAACATTTTGTTTCATATTGAATTAAATATTGTTATTATGAAAATCTGTTGTATTTTCAAATTCAACTTCTCTTAACTCTAGATTGTGGAATATATGTGACTGTCCCTTGGAAAAAGGCATCCGTCGTAGAGAAAAAGACTCTAGAAAATCTACTTTAAATTACTTTTTATCTGACATATGTATTTGCCAAAGCTTAAATGTAAAAGTAGCGAGAAACTATTTTGCATTTTTCTCTTTACTTGTTTTTTCATACGACATAATCCCCTTTCCCCAGGGACATTTGGCCATTGTACTTCTAAAATTTTGCCGTTGAAGGGGACATTTGTGGGTCTTCAAAGGGACACAAAATTAGGGACCTTGAAAAGTGGTGAGATATTTAAATGTTGACATGATATGAATCACGAATCCTTCTCGTTTCTTGGAAACTGCATAAAAGCACGAACAATAATGTTTCACGAAAATTTGCACTTGCTAATCATCACCATGACAATGCTACACCATCTGTATATCAATCTTCCACCTTTTTCCAGGTAAACGTGGGGTACTCTCGGTCGGTGTCCTATGTTAATACGCTCCCAAATGCATACTTTTTATTATGAACAAAGTTTCCTAGCAGCAATAGAAGCATAGATCTTACAAAAATAAAAATAATAATATGCGTACATTCCAGAACGACCCTAGCCTTCAAAAACCATGATTCGAAAGATTTCTCAAAACAATATCATTATTTGGAATTTCGCTTTTAAGCCAAAATCAAGCTTCGAAAAAATCGAACGTGTCACGGAATGACTTTGGCTTCCTTCTTCTTCTATTTAAAACAAAAGTTCCGTTGACGAATGTCAAAGTTGATTATTTCAAGGTTCCTTCCTTCCATGCAAAACCAATATTCTTGATCCGCGTCAAGATCGGAAATTGAATTGAAAATGGAATACCAATTTGGCAGTTGAATTAAGGGCAGATATACCTCCCTATCTTACTGAGAAACTCACTGAATTTTTTAAATTTTCCACGTAATGTGTTGTGATAAATCTTGACGTAATGTGTGTACCTTCCACGTAATGTGCGTGTTGTCATCTTGAGCAGGTTTCAGATCCGTATTGTAGTTATCTAGGCCAACAGAGGTTTTTATTATGAAAGGTACTTTGGCGTAAATAAAATACGTCAAATATTTCGTATAAATACCGACACATCCTCCAGAGTAAAGACATGAACTACTTCAACTTTCCTCCACGAGCACGAGCAAATACGAAGCTACGGGAACTCTCTTACACGGTTTCAAGAATCGCCATCTAGACAAGTTTCGGTTTCAAAGGAATTCAGGATGTATTTCCGGTTAACTAATGCCTTCATCGTGATTATCCTGGTTGCGGGAACCCAAACAACGAAATTGGTCATACAGAGATCCAGAATTATTCTCTTTTTTTCATATTTTATCGCAACATCATATGAGAAAATCCAATTTTTTAAAAATTTCTTCAGGCCCGAAACTCAATTTGGATACCGTTGCCTGGTCTGAACCAACCGACGGCAGGAACCACCCAAAGTCCTTGCGTTCTAGTTGCGGGCTGTAAGGTAGCCACGGATACCTGCTCATACAGCGGAACAAATGCTGGAAAGTGTGTTCCTATGGGAGGGGCCCCAGACCCCCCAAGTGCAATTACGTGTGTACCGGCGAGTGCCCCGAGGACTTGCCCAGGGGACACATGCGGGGTCCAGTGCAAGTAAATTACACGGGATGCGACTGGAGTCAAACACAATTTATGATTTCATTTCCTGTTTTCCCCACAGATTATAGTAATTTCAAGCAGTTTATTTCAAATAAATGCAATAATTGGCTGAAATCGCTATTCAAGAAACCACGTTTTTAATTCTCCTTTTTGAAGGCGGAATATCCTAATCATATTGTGTGCCACAAGCGTTGAAATGAACTTTTTCGTATCGAAGAATTTCTTTGATTCTGGAATGTAGCCATTTAGTTTACACATTTGAATGATAGAATTAAATAGAAGGGAAAAACTCATGGTTTTCCTAAGGAAGTGCTGAAGCAAACAAATAAAATAAGTGTGTACCGGGTTACAATAGCTACAGTGAAAGACACTTCAACTCAGTGATATTGAAATTAAAAAACTTCATCCACATTCCATAAATAGGACTTGCTTTTGAAACACTATACAGAAGCAAAATGTAGTTCATTGATACTTATTAAAGTCAATTAAAAAAAGAATACACAACTGTGTTTCATAAAAAGCAAACTCAAAAAATGGTAGAAGAAATGTGATACATAGTTTGAATGTCCAGGTAACCCGGTACATTCATCGTTTGGTTGTTTGCTTCTGAAAAAAATTACTTTTTCCCTTCTATTTAATTCTATATTTCTATTGTAAATCCCACACGACGACCCAGCGATCGGTGATCGGATGTCGGAGGTTTTTTCGCAAACAAAATGGCCAAAAATGTGCATTGTGCATGCTGCTCATGAACATGTCATTAAGTGTAAAAAGTTAAGTTAAACTATAAGCAACAATTGCTTATTGTACGGACACTATTCATCCTGTTTAATTATCTTTCTTCTTAAATAATGACTTCTTTACTAAAATCCTGAAATGGAAACAGCGGAAAACATGATCTTGTACTACCATTCCCAAGTCATATCCCAAAATGATTAAAGCATTCCAAACATCAGCTCGGATTGGGTATTATCTATTGATATTTATTTTTTCTTGCTTAATTTGCATTCAAGAATATCAGATGCGATTAAATACTCAAGGGGACAGCAGCAATTTCAATATTAATGCCGTATCGAGACATCGCGGTAAACCCACCCAAGCGAAAGTAGGAACAAAGTTACTTCATATTCCAAACAAGACTTTGTCGCCTCCCGGTATCCTCCTCCATACTGCTGGAGGAATTGGAAACCAGTTGTTTCAGTATGCTTGCTCGTACGGACTTTCCAAACAACTCAACTGGCCAGTTTACCTCTTCAAACCGTCGCCTTCCATTTTTGATCATCGCACTTTTCACCAAAATGTTCGAGAGTTTTCGCTAGACAGGCTGAGCGTTCCAGAGATCAACGTAATTGAATCTGGAGTAAGTATTGATAACAAGTTTTACACGAGCGAGTTTAACGTACAGCGGCGAATGTTCCCCAAAAACATTTTAAATGGACGGCACTTTATTGAATTAGCCGGGTACTACCAGTCCATGGAATTTTGGAGTGACCATTCAGAGGATATCCGGAATCTTTTAAGACCCAGCGAAGATATCCGTGAAACTTTCAAATTTCCCGCGACAAATGTTTTGCAGGATATTGAAACGAGTGAAAGTGTGGCTGTTCACGTTCGGCGGGGAGATTTTCTCCAGGCGAGGAATTTCGATTTTTTCATTCCGATTACATATCAAAGAATTGCGATACGAAAAATGGTCAAAATATTGGCCGGAAAGGGGTTGACTGGGGCTGGTCCAGTATTTTTTGTGTTCTCAGACGACATCCAGTTTGTGAAGGAGTCCTTCGCAGATCTCGAGTTGAACTGGCGGTTCGTTTATGTGTCAGAGTTTAGAACAAACAGTTTGCAGGACTTTTATTTGATGATTAAGTGCAAGCATATTATTCTACCGAACAGCACGTTTAGCTGGTGGGCGGGATTTTTGAATGCCCATTCGAATAAAACAGTGATCGCCTCTGCGTTCAATCCAATGTGGTGGGGAGGGGAAACAAAAGAGGAAAATCATGGGAAAAGGTATCATCCTCAAGACTGGATTGTTATTGATATTTTCGCTGGGGAAATTGTGTAACTTACTTGGGGTAATATGAGACAACTTAAGTTTTATATGCATTTTGTTCGTATAAACAATCATGACATTAATTTGAACAATTAACTTTTTTTGTACAATTTTTCATCGTGTTTTTATTAAGAAAATTCACATTTATCTTTGTTTTGTCATGATACATAAGATAGAACTTTCCTTTAAATTTCTCTTTTATACTTCGAATTTTCTCCCGAGTTTTATAATTTTCACTGCAATACTTCCAAACAAAAATGCTTCTTTTTTACACAATTTTTTTTTCTCTGGACAAAACTAAAATGTATCTTGACAGTGTATAGAGGTATATATATAATATAGTGAAATACTTCAATATAATATATTTTTCAACTCTAAACTAGATTTTTTTTTCACTGACAATATTTGTACACGCTGCGACGATTACATATACATCCGAAAGTTTTAACAGCAAAACGTATTATAATATTTTGCTATAAAGATTTTTTTTTTCTTCTGTACATCTGTGAGAGTTTAAAATGATTGAGACTAACTTTTTTAGATACAAGATCCGACCATATAAATATTATTTTTTTTATCGAGGTACGTTTTAAATTTTTAAATCTGTAACCATTTGCGAAGGTCATCCAATAAATATTCCTTATTTTCCCGTGGCGCCATCGGCAAAATACGTAAAACTGCGAAATTCATGAGTCACGTTGGATTCGTCTCCGGGGATCTTATCTTGGCAACCGCCTTGTGAGGTTGACATCGCAATGGCAGTGTCGACGTCGGCTTTTTGAAGGACAATCATTCGAATATCTTTGTGCAAGTAAACTTTGTCCCCGGTTGGAGAGCTGCCGAATCGAAGGTGAATCAGGTATCGAAGCCATTTCCGTGCGTTTGGAGATTTGTCCGATTCCCCGAGGGGCATCAAGAAAATTTTTTGACGAATAAACGTTTGGCTGTTGGCGGCCAAGCTGGACAGGTCATAGTTAATCACAAATGTTTTCACTACAGTTCTCAGCGGGTTGTACAGGGTGACTTGGACAGTTCCTTGGCGTGGGACTGTGTAAACTGTAGGAGATAATGTCACGTGCGCCTGTAAACAAAAAAAAACATTGCACGTTTTTATTAATTTGCCTTATATATATTAATATATATACATATATGTTCGCAGCATGAAATTTCGTTTAACCGTGCGTCATATTTTAGAAAGCCGATAAAATACCATTTATCACATATGGTTCTTAACAAGATTTGCTCAGTAGCCTGAGTAAATATAGATTTAAGCATGAATAAAAGCTACTTCCGGATGATAAAAGTAAACCTGGCTGGTGGAGTTACTAAACGCTATTACGTTGTACGAAGACAAACAAGGTTACGATATGAATATTCCTGCGAAGCTCACCTTTGGATTATTACCCATGTTACAATTTCGCATTCCTTTCCAGTCTTATGAGTGACTCTTGTACAAAGTGTTCAAGGTAAACACTCAAATAAGCTTATTTACGGACTATCACACGTGAAAATTCTCCAACATTTCCATAACGGAAACCTCACAAGAACGTAAAACCATGGAACATGGTAACTTCTATCCCGTCCATCAATAAAACAAGTTTATTTTATTATTGCGGAATGTTGTTAATTTTTCTATCGGAAAAGTTTTTGAAATCTGCATATTTTCGTACATACTTCACAGGATTTAGTCATAGTTCATTTGGGGAACGCTCCAACCGGATCAACAAATACGATGTTGTTAGTCAGCTAACCTGTAACCTGTGAGGAAAAGTTTTGTGCGAGCTGCAATGGCCGCTTTTGTTTTTGTTTCTTTCTATAATGCACTCCATCGTCACGTGCAATGTTTGTAGCCTGGCAATATGCAAATCAGTTTTAGCTTGTTTTCCATTACGTCGTGGCTGATGGAGTATCGATATAGTATCACGGAGCAGCAAAACATCACCAAATCCTTGGTATAGACCTGCTAACCCAATTACTCCAGTAATCTATGTATGTAATGTAGCAAATATGCGATAAACTTTGGTATACTGTCACTATGGTCCGCATACGCGTCAAGTTCACATATAAAAAAAAAGATTGTGTAAACTTTTATAATTGACTAGGCGGCCAGCTTCGCAAGATAAGAAGTAAACTTCCATGTAAATCCATGTAAACACAAAACCGTGCGTAGATTTAATTTTAAACCGATTTTTTTCGACCTATATTTCAGGATAGAAATGCATATGCGTGTTAAGTGTTGTGCAATAATTTTTATGTAATTGATAAGCAAACGCACAGTATCATAATAACAATACTGCATATGGCCTGCAAATACTTTACTTTAAACTCACTGGCCTAAAAAATCATGCC